>CM077465.1:1228240-1491436 GCA_039654755.1 Calcarius lapponicus | reverse complement strand
AGAGTCACAGAATCAAAGGAACCCTGGAGATGTTTCATGGCAAGCTTGGAATGCTGGCAGCTTACAAAATAAAAATCTGCCTTTTATTTTTCTTCAAAGCCATCAATTATTGTCCCTGAAACTCTGGTCACCTGGGGCAAAGGAGCCAAGGAATCAGAGCATGTGGCAATGGGATGCCCAAATCCTAAACAAACCACTCTCCTGAGAGTCACAGAATTGTCTGGGTTAAAAGGAACCCTGGAGATGTTTCATGGCAAGCTGACAGTTTACAAAACAAAAATCTGCCTTTTTTTTTTTTTTTCAAAGCCACCAATTATTGTCCCTGAAACTCTGGTCACTTGGGGCAAGGGAGCCAAGGAATCAGAGCACGTGGCAATGGGATGCCCAAATCCATCAGGCACACAAACCACTCTCCTGAGAGTCACAGAATCAAAGGAACCCTGGAGATGTTTCATGGCAAGCTTGGAATGCTGACAGATTACAAAATAAAAATCTGCAATTTTTTAAATTCAAAGCCACCAATTATTTTGAAACTCTGGCCGCTTTGGGCAAAGGAGCCAAGGAATCAGAGCACATGGCAATGGGATGCCCAAATCCCAAACAAATCACTCTCCTGAGAGTCACAGAATTGTCTGGGTTAAAAGGAACCTCAAATATCATCTCATTCAACCCCTTGCCATGGGCAGGGACACGTTCCAATAGAAGAGAGCTTAAGAGTTTTTTTTTAAAAGCCAAATTTTAATGTAAGCTCTGGAAAAGATCAAACTCTTCATAGAATAAATGCCACTTTATGATTAAAGTGAAGGCCTTTTCTAATAAACACTATGTAATTAATATGATGTAAAAATTCCAGCATATATTAATATTTCATTCTGATCACTGTCATTAAAGCAATAACAGCACCCCAGAAGAGGCTCAGCCCAAAAAAAAGTGATTTCTCCCTACTCTCCACCAGAGAAAAGGTGGCAAGTCTCTGTTCTAACTTCATTTTATATTTTATTAGTTTTTACAAGCCAGCTATGCTAAAGGGTTGCACCAGTAATTTAAACTGCAGTTGTCAGCAGAAGTGAAGGACATTGTGGGATACATTTTATTCCAGCTCTTTTATTGCCTGGCTCCTTGGAGTGATTCAAGCAGCTTAAGGATTTTAGAGGCACTGTCACAACAGTTTCTGGCCCATCACAAGCTGCTATTTGAGCAAAAAAAAAAAAAAAAAGAAAAAAGAAAAAGTCCCCAAAAAACTCCAACTTTCAAAGAACTGGCTGGACCAGCAGAAGTTAGAAGTTGCTCAAGACTCAGCAACTCCTGAATGCCACCAAATTGTTCCCTCACGGGGACAGGCACTTTCTGCAATGTTATTCCCATTTGGCAGGAGGGGAGGGGGATCCATAAAACAATAAAAGGGGGGGAAATGCTGATTTCTGCAGCTCTGCCAAACCACAGGAACACACAGAAACTCTTCCCACCATCAGGAGCCAGCAGTGCTCTGTCACATCTGCTGGGACACAGCAAGGCAGGTGACAAACTCGAGCACAGTGAGGCTGGCACAGACCCAATCCAGGAAAGCCTCCAGGAGTGCTGGCCAGAGGAGAAATGCTTTGAAGATTCCTGTCCCAGCAGCACCCCAGGGTTCTGCTGGACTCTTCCCTATGGATGATCAAAATAAAATTAATTCCTTGAATTCAGGGACCAGCCTGACCAGCAGGACCCCAGGCTGGTGGGAAATGTTGGTTTTCATCCCCATTGATTGTTTTGCCATGAATCCAGCCATGCCCATCCTTGTGAAATCTCTCCTTTGACAGAAAGATCTGTTGCTGCTTTGAAAAGTGATATTTTGCATGTCTTTCTGCTCTGCTGGTTTGTATTGTCCCCACAAAAGGCAGGCAGGGAAGTTCCCTGTCACTTCAACATCTCCTTTATACATGCTGGAGTAAAAACCCTCCCCAGGCTGGTGGGATTTATTTGTACTGAATGCCATGGAGTGGTTGTACAAGTGGGATTTTTTAAATGCAGGTTTTGCTCCCAGCTGGGAGCACAGCTCAGGTTTGGGACATGAGGGGCTGCTCTGTTCACTCCCTTGTCCAGAGGTGGCCTCAGCCACTGCCCTGGACACTGCAGGGCTGGAGGGGGGAACACAGAGATGCTGAGATGTCTGCTGGCTGCTTGCCTGGCACTCCATTCCAGATTCCCATTAGGGAAACCATCCCAGGAAAACAGGGAAATGCTCCTGTCTCGGTTTGGAAAGACAGAGTCTGCTAAGAGAGGCAGGAACCTCCCCTGAAATGGAGAATGTAAATCCCCCCAGCCCTCTGAACTGCTATAAATGTTAAACTACGGGGCTCTCAGGCAAAAATGTGGGAGCAGGAAATAACAGTTCTTTAATAGGGAAGAAAATAAAAGGATAAAATAAACAATGCAGTACACTAGAACAGCACTGACAGAGTCAGAACCCAACCTGACACCCTGTGGGTCAGGCTGTTGGTGGCAGTCCCATTGGAAATGTGGCTGCAGCCCTCCTGCAGTGCCAGGGGTGGCTCTGCTGGAGCAGGGATCCTGTAGAAAAGGGGGGAGTTGTCACAGACATCTTTTATGAAAAATCCTTTCCTTGGGATTTTTTCTCCTGAGAAGCTGAGAGGCCTCAGGAACAAAATGTAAACAATGATTATCTGCTGCTGTGGAATGCAGCAGGTGGGTCTGTGATTGGTCTCATGTGGTTGTTTCTAATTAATTGCCAATCACAGTCCAGCTGGCTCAGACTCTGTCCGAGCCACAAGCCTTTGTTATCATTCTTTTTCTATTCTGAGCCAGCCTTCTGATGAAATCCTTTCTTCTATTCTTTTAGTATTGTTTTAATATAATATATATCATAAAATAATAAATCAAGCCTTCTGAAACATGGAGTCCGATAAGAATCACAGAATTTCTGGGTTGGAAGAGACCTTTAAGATCATCGAGTCCAACCCATGTTCTAACACCTCAACTAGATCATGGCACCAAGTGCCACATTCGGTCTTTTTTTAAACGTATTGAGGGATGGTGACTCCACCACCACCCTGGGTAGATGATTCCAGTATTTGACCAGTCTTCCTGTGAAAAACTTCCTCCTTAATTCCAGCCTGAGATCCTCATCTCTTCCCTCATCCTTGGACCCCTGTGAACACCATCACAGGTATTCTTCCTCCAAAGATCCAGAAGAGGCAGCTGCTGCTCCTCTGGGGAATCCAGTGGAGGATCTGTGTTGGTGTTCCAGGATCTCCAGATTCTATCCGGGTAGGAATGCTTGGCTCCTCCCTCTGGGCTCACATCTCCCAATGGGATGCTGGAGCTCTTATCAGTCATACACTGACATCCAATAGCTGTTATCAGCAGATGTCCCTCCAGAGGGTGGAGTGATTGTGATCACTCACAGAGAGATAAGGCAAACTGCCCCCTTGACAAAAGACAGCTGCCATCCAGATGGTGATAGAATCCATCTTCCCTTCCAATCTGGAACAGTTCCTTTGTGGGAGGGTGGAAGGAACAAGGGCCATTCCAGGTCAAAGGAACAAGGGCCATTCCAGGGCCATTCCAGGGCCATTCCTGGTCAAAGGAACAAGGGCTATTCCAGGGCCATTCCAGGGCCATTCCAGGGCCATTCCTGGTCAAAGGAACAAGGGCCATTCCAGGTCAAAGGAACAAGGGCCATTCCAGGGCCATTCCAGGGCCATTCCAGGGCCATTCCTGGTCAAAGGAACAAGGGCCATTCCAGGTCAAAGGAACAAGGGCCATTCCAGGGCCATTCCAGGGCCATTCCAGGGCCATTCCTGGTCAAAGGAACAAGGGCCATTCCAGGTCAAAGGAACAAGGGCCATTCCAGGGCCATTCCAGGGCCATTCCTGGTCAAAGGAACAAGGGCCATTCCTGGTCAAAGGAACAAGGGCCATTCCAGGGCCATTCCAGGGCCATTCCAGGGCCATTCCAGGTCAAAGGAACAAGGGCCATTCCAGGGCCATTCCAGGGCCATTCCAGGTCAAAGGAACAAGGGCCATTCCAGGGCCATTCCTGGTCAAAGGAACAAGGGCCATTCCAGGTCAAAGGAACAAGGGCCATTCCAGGGCCATTCCTGGTCAAAGGAACAAGGGCCATTCCAGGGCCATTCCAGGGCCATTCCAGGGCCATTCCTGGTCAAAGGAACAAGGGCCATTCCAGGGCCATTCCAGGTCAAAGGAACAAGGGCCATTCCAGGGCCATTCCAGGGCCATTCCAGGTCAAAGGAACAAGGGCCATTCCAGGGCCATTCCTGGTCAAAGGAACAAGGGCCATTCCAGGTCAAAGGAACAAGGGCCATTCCAGGGCCATTCCAGGTCAAAGGAACAAGGGCCATTCCAGGTCAAAGGAACAAGGGCCATTCCTGGGCCATTCCAGGGCCATTCCAGGGCCATTCCAGGGCCATTCCAGGTCAAAGGAACAAGGACCATTCCTGGTCAAAGCTCTGCAGGGCTTTGGGCAGCAGACAATGGTGGGACTGAGCTTGGTGTCCCCCAGGCTGCTGGGCTTTCCTGAGGTCCCCATCTCCTACCCACACACAGCAAGCCATGAATCACACATGGGTCACCCCAAACCAGCTCTTGGGGTGCCTGCAGAGAGGGAGAGCCGAGGCTGACAATCCTGGAAGGGCTCACAGGGACCTGCACTGATCCTGGCTCAGCACAGAGGGGACACTGCAGGACCCTGGTCACTCTGTGTCATGGGCAGGAGAGAAATCCTCATCCTCACCCCATCCAACCTGGTCTTGGGCACTGCCAGGGATCCAGGGGCAGCCACAGCTGCTCTGGGCACCCTGTGCCAGGGCCTCCCCACCCTCTCAGCCAAGAATCCCATCCAGCCCTGCCCCCTGGCAGTGGGAAGCCAGCAGGATATCAGATTATGCCACTCAAGTTTTGGAGCATGGATCACTCTCAACCGTCCCCTGCTGTGGGTCCCTCCATGTCCCCCTTCAGCACATGCAGACATTGTGCCAGGAGAGGCCCATGGTTCCCAGAGCTTAAAATCTGTGAGGACAAGAAAAACTTCCTTTGCAAAGAAACATCTTTTAAGCAGAGGCAAAGTTCTTAAACCTGGACTTTGGCATTTTAAAGTTTGGGACACGTTTTAATGCATGAAAAAAAAAGTTTTTCAGGTCACCTTTGATGCAGAGTTGTCTGGAAGGGGGAGGCTGTCAGATGGTGCCTTAGCAATGGAATATCTGTTCCCTGGGCACGGACTCAGAGCCTTGTGAACCCCCCATGGCACCTGAATATTCCATGGTTGCACTCCAAGCCCCACGGACACTCCTTTGATGTGGTGAGCTGCAGCTCCTAAAGGTCTCTGGAGATCGCAGGAATCTGTGTGATGGGATGAATTTAGTGGGCAAGGAGCCTTCCATCCTTTGAAACAGAACTTCTTTGCTGTTGTTATCTTTTCTAAAGAACATTTTAATTGCTTTTTTTGTTTTGTTTTGTTTTTTGTTTTTTTTTTTGTCGTGCCTGATGCAGAGAGCATCTGTGGAGAGATGCCCAGGAAGGCTCCTCTGCTCCACAGGGAATCCAGCCCTGCTCTTACACACATGGTCTCTTCCTGGCCTCTCCTGCTTGCTGCTCCAACACAAACAAGACCTACATCCTCCTGGAAATTAAACCCAGCCTCTCAGATATGTACACAGATCTCCTCCTGCCCCACAGGAAACAGGGATGGAGGATTTGCAGCCCCAGGTGGCCTGGAGCAATCCCTGTTCATGGGGGAGGGAACACGCAGCACTAAATGGCATCTTGGGATATTTAATGCTCTCAGTTTTATTTTCTGACCTCTTCTTGTCACCAGCCAGAGAAATTTGTCCATTTTCCTCTGCTCATCCTCACAGAGTTCACCAAAAAGCTTTCTCCTTTACTCCTGGTCACAAAAACATCCCAATCTGCTTCCATCTTACTCTTCCCTGAAAATTATCCCCACGTGCTTCCCTATTTTCTCTTCTTTCAAGGCTCTTATCCAGGTCTTTTCTTTCCCTCACCTGCCTGCAGCACCATTATTTCTCCCACTGTCAGAGGTGCCACTGCCAATCTAAAATTTAGTTTCAGTACAATTATTTAATCTCATTCTCCTGCACTGATGCAGACAAATATTGCAACCTAATACAGAAATATGCCCAGGAAATAATTCCTGGGATGCTCCAACCTGAGCTGAAGGCCAACATGATGGAGACAGAGCAACACAAGCCCAGATCCACAGCTCTGGAAAGCATTCCTGGCACTCCCATCCCAAGTGCCATTAAGGAGATGCCAAAGTCTAACAGATGTTTGGACAACACAAAACATTAAATTGAGCTCTGATATTTAAGAACAGACAAATATTCCAGGCTAATTCAGGCAACCATAAAAATGGCCAAAAACCCATCAGGGTCCGTTAACTGCATTTGCTCTCCAGCATTTGCTCCTGAATGGTTTATGCACAGAGGTTACCCAGCACATTAATCCTCCAGAAAAGGACATGTAAAGCACAGCTGGAAATGAAAGAGTGCTTGGGAATTCTGATATTATGAGTGGGGGTAACACAGGAGGGGTCTGTGGGGGGAGAAATCCCCACAAGAAAACTCCAGAGAGCCCCAATTTCCCACAAACAGGGAAATCAAAACCTGTTGTTGCAAGCAGAGAGAAAGCCAAAGATTTTATGATCCCGCTGTGAGAAAGGAATTTTAACAGGCTGGTGAAGGATAAACTGTTAGTTTCTTCCATAAACCTGAACAAAACCAAGTGATTTCCCAGAAACAAATTGGGAAATTATCCTCCCTGGCCCCAAGAGTCACGTCCAAACCTGCCAAGTTTTTCCTGCCTTGTCCTTATCCTGCACCTTCACAGACCTTGCTGGGCTGGGTTCAGACTCAGATCCAAATTTAGGCAGGTTGGAGATGCCCTAAAAGCTGCTGAGTCACGAGAAAGGAAAGGGATTTAAGGTAATAATTTACCTTCAGCTGAGCAGGAGGCTGCCAGCACACAAGGCAAGGTGTAACTCAGGCTGCAAATGCTCCACTGAGAGCTCTGTGTGCTCCCAATCACCCACCCCAGATGCCAAAATTCTCCTTTCTTGCCCTATTGCAGGAGACACAACTCTCAACCTCAGCCTTTGGATGGTTAAGTGACCACTGAAACCCCAAAGGGACAAAGATTCCCTTTAAAAATCCCTAAATTCCCTCAGCAAGCTCAAGTCTGGAAACCACAGAGAGGAAAAGAAGGAATGCACAGGATTTCCAACGTGGAAATGAGGGTGGATAAGGAAAACGGGACATTTACCATGGAACTGTTACTCCTACATTTATCAAGAAGGATCAACAAGACAAAAGACAATATTTCAGTTGGGTATTGGGAATAATTTCTGCCCCAAAAGAGTTGTCCAGCCCTGGCACAGCTGCCCAGGGCAGTGGTGGAGCCCCCAGCCCTGGAGGGATTTAGAAGCTGTGTGAATGTGACACCTGGGGACGTGGGTCAGTGGTGGCTTTGGCAGAGCTGGACTCAATAATCTTAGAGAACTCTTCCAACCTAAATTATTTCATTATTAGGACTTACTTTTGAGGGGATAGAAGGATGTTTTTGCCCCTTATCTAACTCAGAAAAACTTTATTAAAAAAATCACTTTGCACACACTCCAGAGGCTCAAGACTTTCAGGGGTAAAAACTTCAAATTAAGGTTCTTGGTGTTCCTTTTCACCTGAACCAACAGCTGGGGATTTTACAAACCCTTTTCACCTTAAACCAGTCAAGTGGCACAGAGAATTACCATGAAGTCAGGGATGCTCAGCAGGGGGAAATGAACTGCTGCAAAGAATAACTCGAGGCACATCAGAATCTGTCTTGGCACAGCTCTTCCTTCTCCAGCAGGAAGAACACATAGAAGTGACAACAATCCCCTTCCAGAAAATTGTCCTGAGCTCCCAGCCCACTGCCAAAATCCATTTGAAAGGAACTGATCCAAGCAAGAACTTGCAGGATTTTATGGTGCAAAGCCACCCTCTGTTCCATGACAGCATTTTGCTTTCACAGCAGAAAAGGTGCCTTGAGATTTTGTCTTCAAGAAATGCAATGGAAACTTCCTTTGCTCGCTGCCACCAAACTGGTGTCACCCTCTCTGGCATCCCAGCATTCCCACAGGTAAAGAAAAAGCAAGTTCAACCTCCAAAGATAAATTCAGAGGCAGCAAATCCATCCTTTCCAGGGAATTTCATCCCAGCCCATGTCTACCTTTCAATGTCATCTTCCAAGCAGCTTCTCCCAGAGAAGGGATTCAAGCTTTGGTCTCTCTCCTGACCCATAAGCACAGTGGGAGAGTTTAAAAGTTCAACTCTAGATATTTTCACCCTGATCCAAAAGCTGCCCTGCTGCTCCTTCTGCAGGATCTCCAGCTTTTCCCACATCTATTTTAACACACGGATATCGGAGCTAAATCAGCTACTTGAACGGTATTTTCAGAAATTCAGTTTTTTGGCGTAAAAACATTCTTTGTTCCTATTTCCCAGCTCACATGTCCATAGATGGCATTAAACACTTGTTATTTGGGGAACTGAAGCAGATTTGGCTGCTCAGTGCAACCACAAGCACCTTTGCACAGTTCCTGGAGGGCTGAGCCCTCTGCCCCAGGCACAGCCCACCCTGCTCACTCCATCCTCCAGTTTAAAAATCAGCTGGATTGCTCCAAGTCATTTTTCATATTCTTGGAACAATTTATTACTCCACTGGTGTTGTGAACTCCACAGATTTTCTTGTTCTCTGCACTTGATGAAAATCACAAGGGCCAGGATGCAGCTACTCCTAAGAACTCCCATGATCACATTTACAGCTTTATCACAGCTTTTCCATGACTTTTATTTCCTGTCCTGATAAAACAGAGCAGAGACAGGGGTTCACAGGATCTTCATGACAGCTCTGATGCTGCCTGGTCACACAAAGATGGATTTGTTCAGAGCAGCTCAAAGAGAACCACTCCTCCCTATAAGCACAAATTTGACACTCAATTTCTTTTCACTACAGACAAGAGAAAATTGATTAAGCACAAGAAGAGGTCCTTAAAAATGAATCTGCTTATCTGTTCTCTAACAAACAAAAATAACCTGAAAAACTGGCAAATCTGAGTGTTTGCCCAGCAGATAAGACAAATCATCCTCCAGTGACTCTCACATTTTCCTCCTGTTACCTGGAATTCCTGCAGCCTTTTGTAACCCCAGGAACGATGGGTGGTGCCACCAGCAGTGATGTTTAATTCTGTAACTTCAACACCTGCAAAACCTTTATTAGGAGGCTGTGAAGTCCAGAGTTCTGCTCATTTTGTCACAGGCTCCATCTCGAAGTCCAGCAGGTTTCTGTTGGTTTGGTTTGGTTTGGTTTGGTTTGGTTTGGTTTGGTTTGGTTTGGTTTGGTTTGTTACACAGGAGCATCTCCTGCACTAATTCCTGCTGAGTTAACTCAGCGTGGGGGACACGTGTGGTCATCTCAGATGTTGTGCCAGGAAAAATTTCCTGTATCAGGAAGACAGGTCCAAAATATTCTGTAATGCCTCACCATGTTTATTATTCTTGCAGGTCACCACCACCTCCACCAAAAGAAAAAGAAAGGTTTTTATTCCCACTGTCCTCCATGAGGCTCCAATGCACCACCCCACCTCCAGCCTGGATTGCTACAGAAATACAATTTGTACAACTGTGTTTTCTAAAATCTTCTGAAGCTGTTTCAATCCAAATTTGGCTCTTAAAGCACCAACATCCTTCCACAAGGACAGGAGCCTCAGAGGATGGGCAAGGACCAGCAGCTTCTGCTCATGAAGGGATGCCTCAAATTTTAATATATTACAGAATGGTTTGGGTTGAAACCATTCCCAAAAGCTCATCCAGTTCCACCCCCTGGCACGGACAGAGACACTTTCCACTACCCCAAGTTGCCCCAAACCCCATCCTGAAACACTTTCACATTTACATACAGGGATATTTTACCATCCTCACCACCATACATCTATATATAAATATGCATTTTCACATACAAGAACACACAGAGAGGGCAGGTCCCACTGAATTCCATCATCCCTGCAAAAACTAAATCCAGGCTGTTGAAAACCAGGGCCCTGGGAAGAATATTTCTGAAGAGATTGTTTCCAGCAGCTTCCCCAAAATGACACAGTCCATGGGAACAGTGAGGACAGGATCCAACCCAAGGGTAGTATTCAGTGATGATTAAGAAATACAATTTTTCCTCCTCCTCTCCCTCTTCATTCCCTGCCCTTATTCCCTCAGTGCTTTCAAACTGGCCCAGCTTTGGTGGATTTTTATGGGAACTGCAAATGAGGTATTTGCCAAATATCCAATCATTGCTCCCAAGTGCAGAGGCACCGTGACTTGAATTGGTCACCCTGCCTTTATTTGTATTTATTTTTAATTGTGAGGAAATGTATTTGCTCAGTCTCATCCTCCAAAACAGCTGAACACTTTGAGTTACAATCTTCCCAAAAAGCACCAGCAAGCCATTAGCTGGAATGTTCTGTTCTACCTGAAGTTTGGCATGATATGAACAATTGAAAACAGGATTTTCAAACACAGAAAAAGCTTAGGAATGTCACCATTCCCCTCTCCCAGATTAAGAACATCCATCAATCCCCTCTCAGGGCTCCTCATCCACCCTCCTCTGCTGCTTTGCTTTGCTGCAATACCCAATTTAGGCTGCCTGCTCCTTTGGAAAAGACCTCAACAGTTTATTTATCCATAAAATACACATCAGTGCTGCTTTGCACCCAAAACCATCATGAAGGTATTGGTTTCACACAGCCACCCCAACAAGGTTTTTTTAAATTCCCTTTAGATGCCCATGCACAGGCCACCAACAGGATTTCTGAGCAGGCAGAACATGAATGTGTGTTGTGATACATTATTCACATTTCCATAATCAGGATTTCACGTTACTCAAAAGCAATTTGATGTTTGCTTTTTTTTTTTTTTTAAGTCTCCAGCAAACCCTGAAGCTGGGGATGAAGAAGAGGAAGGGCAGGCCAAACATGGCCAGACATTATTTTTACATGATCCTTGCCCAATTTTATTTCTCCACAAAAAATTCCCTCTCACAAAAATCAGACAGCACCGTAACCAAACCCACCATGAAAAATAAAGAATCAGAAGGAGAAGGGATGGGGCAGGATCCATCTGATGCTGCCACTTTTGTCTCAGCTCATTATCTGAGGCAGCCTGGGCTCCCCATGAGGTCCCACAGAGCACTAATGACTTAATCAAGGCACCTCCCTGGGGCTGAGGGAGATGCTCATGAAAAACAGCATCAAATCAAAGCCTGGGAAATCAGTGGCACCCTATGGAAAACTGATGGGATCAGCTGGTAAATCCTTAAGCTGGGAAGTGGTGCCTCGCTCCTGCCTCGTACCAAAAAATTGCCCTGACTAGAGCTGGAGGCACAAGGAATGCTAAAAAGCCAAAAGTGGGGAGCTGGGTTCCAGGAACCTGCAAAAAACTGATCCACACCTTTGGATAGTGCCACGAGGGACAGGACACAGGGAACGGGACAAGGACAGGACACAGGGCAGGGTTAGCTGGGATATTGGGAAGGAATTCTTGGCTGGGAGGGTGAGGAGGCCCTGGCACAGGGAATGGACACAGACAGGACACAAGGTAGGGTTAGATGGGATATTGGGAAGGAATTCTTGGCTGGGAGGGTGGGGAGGCTCCTGACAGAGGGAATGGGACAAGGACAGGACACAGGGCAGGGTTGGATGGGATATTGGGCAGGAATTCTTGGCTGAGAGGGTGGGGAGGATCCTGACACAGGGAACAGGACAAGGACAGGACACAGGGCAGGGATGGATGGGATATTGGGCAGGAATTCTTGGCTGGGAGGGTGGGGAGGCCCTGGCACATGGAATGGCTTCCCACAGACACAGGGCAGGGTTGGATGGGATATTGGGAAGGAATTCTTGGCTGAGAGGGAGGCCCTGGCACAGGGAATGGGACAAGGACAGGACACAGGGCAGGGTTGGATGTGATATTGGGCAGGAATTCTTGTCTGGGAGGGTGGGGAGGCCCCTGACACAGGGAATGGACACGGACAGGACACAAGGCAGGGATGGATGGGATATTGGGAAGGAATTCTTGGCTGGGAGGGTGAGGAGGCCATGGCACAGGGAATGGACACGGACAGGACACAAGGCAGGGATGGATGGGATATTGGGAAGGAATTCTTGGCTGGGAGGGTGAGGAGGCCATGGCACAGGGAATGGACACGGACAGGACACAAGGCAGGGATGGATGGGACATTGGGCAGGAACTCTTGGCTGAGAGGGTGAGGAGGCCATGGCACATGGAATGGCTTCCCACAGACACAGGGCAGGGTTAGATGGGATATTGGGAAGGAATTCTTGGCTGGGAGGGTGAGGAGGCCATGGCACAGGGAATGGCTTCCCACAGACACAGCACAGGATGAAATGGGATATTGGGAAGGAATTCTTGGCTGGGAGGGTGAGGAGGCCATGGCACAGGGAATGGCTTCCCACAGACACAGCACAGGATGAAATGGGATATTGGGAAGGAATTCTTGGCTGAGAGGGAGGGGAGGCCCTGGCACAGGGTGCCCAGAGAAGCTGTGGCTGCTCCATCCCTGGAAGTGTCCAAGGCCAGGCTGGACAGGGCTTGGAGCAGCCTGGGACAGTGGGATGTGTCCCTGCCCGTGGCAGGGGGTGGGATGAGATGACCTCTAAAGTCCCTCCCAACCCAAACCATTCTGGGATTCCATGGTTCTAAGGCAGGACTGTTTGTGCACATCCACACAATTTCCAAAGTTAAAGGCACATTTTTTGAGTGATCTCATTTTCAAGCCAAACTGGACAGCAACTTTACAGTCACGAGCTCCTCGTGCACACTCAGTGCTGCAAAATCTGCAATGACTTCAAATTCTTCACTATTAACATATTTTCCATATTAATCTCCCCCAAATGATCCATACTGGGAATTTATGTATGACTCAGTATTAAAATCCAGTGTAACTGCGTCTCTGAGCATGTCATGGAGCTTAAATACAGGCGAGCAGAGGGCATTAAGAGGCTGCTGAGAATCATTTTCTAGTACATTGGAAAGGACAAACTGTTTTTATGAGTGTGTGTTTTACAGTCTGTTTTTTCAAATTACATCTAAAATAGTTCCCAGATGGAAGTTGTATCATTCCAGCTTCAATCTGAGGAATATTTTATTTTTAAAAATAAAATATTAAATAAAAAGAGGTGAAACTTCAGAAAATCTGAGTCCACTGAAAGGTCAACAGTGTCTTGTGCTGCTCAGAGAGGACTCAGAGACACGGTGAAAAAAAAGACCTTGAGACTTTTTTCTGAGCAAAGATTCAAATAATAAGGAAACAGTCCTAAAACAGTAGCATCAAAGTTTGTCCTTAATTCCACAATGAGTGCATCAGACTGTGGCAAATTTCTTTACAAAGCTCCAGGCATCCATGAGGCAGCTGGAGAGTAAAAAAGGGTTCCCTTGCCCACCATGTACTCATCCACTGCCTCCAAGCAGCTCTCCTTCTGCAAATCAATATTTTTCATTCTTTTTAGGTATCCCATACAGCTGCAACATGGCTCTAACAGTCTTCCCAACTCACAGCACCTCCAAAACTGCAATTCAGCTTCTAATGAGCATCAGCAGTGTGTCCAGTACTGGACAGGGGATGCGGATCTGGTTTTGCCAAGCAAATTAATGCTTGGAAAAGCAGAGAGCAGGAGAAGAAGCCAGGATGCTTGGAGTTGTAGATGAGGGTACAAGTGCAATCAGCACCTGGCTTGATTTACAGGTATTATAATACAAATATCCTCAGGTATTTGTGATTTGGTCTGGACAAACGGAGTTGGGGTTTGATCACAGGACCCCAGGGATGGAAAAAGCAACTCCCATGGTAACTTCCAGCCTGGCTGCTACAGGACAGGAAGGAAAAGAAGGGGAATCATTAGAAACACCTTCTATACTTCCACAATACAGAAGGAATAACTCCTGTGCCCTACACACTTGAGTGTGAAAAATGCATGTATTTTATGATTGGCTTTTCACAAATATTCAAATGAATATTATGTGTGTTGTGTTAGAAAGTAATGCTGGATTCATTCTCTTAAGTACTGTGGTAAATATAGTTTTGGGTTATAACAAAATGTTAAAATAGAAACGATTCTATGTAAGATACTTTTTTTAAAGAAAGGAGTTGCAGTGAGACAGCAGCCACAGGATACCTGAATCTTTCAGAGAAGAAGAATTCATTGCCCTCTTAGCAGAAGAAATGAACTTCTTCCCACCTCGAAGGCGCTGTCAGGATTCAGAGGAAGAAGCTGAGGATGACCAGACAGAATCCTGTGTTTGAGTGGAATTGATGCATCGTGTATGAGGTGTATGAATATGCAACAGGCTGTTTTTTTTGAGGGTGAATCCTTTGTTAATGTGTGTCCTTTTTCGAGCTCGTGCTGCCCAGAAAAAGGTACCTGGACATCCATAACTCTTTGTCTCTATTGTCTCATATTGTCCTAATTCAAATTGTCCAAATTATTATTACTCTAATTGTATTCCTATTTTAATAACCGTTTTATTACTATGAAACTTTTAAAATTTTAAAAACAAGCGATTGGCGTTTTTCACACTGAGCATGGTTTACTCTGCCTCCAGCCAGGGTGGCCACAGGCCCCTCCCAAACCCCTCCTGGGTGTCCTGGCCACATCCCAGTCATGGCTGTGCATGGCTCAACAGCAGCCCAGCACTGCTCAGCATGTCACCCATGTCACCCTCCAGCCCTCTGCCACAGCCAGACCCCTAGGGATGACCAGGGAGCAGAGTGAAACAAACAGACGTGCTTAGAAAGAAAGGAACTAAAAGCAGTTTCACATTTCCTTCCCTCTCATTTCCTGTCTGTGGAGCTGATCTCCTACCTGCTAATGCTGTCCTTACTCCAGCTTCTGGCTCCTACCCCGAATTTCTTAAATTCCTCATCCATTATAGAATCATGGAATATCATGGGTTGGACCACAAGGATCTCAATCCAACCCTGGCTCTGCACAGACACCTCAACAATCCCAACTGTGCATCCCTGAGAGCGTTGTCCAAACTCTCCTGGAGCTCTGGCAGCTTCTGGGCTGTGCCCATTCCCTGGGGAGCTGCTCCAGTGCCTTGACACCCTCTGGGGAAGAACTTTCCCTAATACCCAACCTAAACCTTCCTGGTTTGGGTTGGATATTCCTGGCTCCAGCCACTCCCTGTGTCCTGTCCCTCCTCACAGAGGGATCAGAGCTGCCCCGCTGTTGCCCGTCAGGAGGAATTATCCAGCCACCCTCCCTTCTTTCTGATGTCCTCCCATCCACACCAAATCCCAACTGACATTACAAATTCTGCTGAGCACAGAGATCCCATTACAGCAAATTACCAAAATGTTGCTCTGCTTTGCAGCTTAGAGAGGATCAAGTTATGCCCCAGCTCACTCCTGTCAGCACCAGCAGGAAAGCTCCACTCTGCTTCATGAGGGACAAAACCATTCTGGACAAAGCAAAGAGCTGGGAGAGAAGAGTTTTGAGGAAAAACCATCTCATAACTGGGTAGAAATAGTGCTGTCAGCAGCAGGCAGACACACCATGCCAGAAGGAGTTATCCTTTCTCCAAACAATTTTAGGCAGCACAGTCAGGAGTGGCAGCACCGGTTTATTCCACGCTTGCTCCCTCCTAAAATCAATTTTCCAGCCACACATCCATAGTTCATCTGGCAAGTGGCCGTGTCTTTGCTGTATTCACAGCTCTGACTCCCCTCAGTCGGAGCAGGGAGCTCTCCTGGAGCTGGGATTAAACACAAACATCTCTGAGCAGGGATCTTTCCCCTCTCCATGTCACCAGTCCCACTCTTTGCTACCAGAATCACTGAACAGCCTCTTGAAACCCCAGCCTCACGTGAGGCTCTGACAGCAAGCACAGCACAAAGAGCAGCCTTCCATATTCATTTCTGCTCCCTGGAAACCCTAGGACACAACAAGAGCAGAATAATAATACCAATTACTGATATTTGCTGCAGTCATTTCAGAGCCAATTAACATAATGAACCTCCATCTCTTTCAGATAAGCAATCTCAGAGCACTCCAGCTAAAGGTGAGGGGCTGAAGCACAGAACAAGAATGTTAAACACAGATTACAGGAATGCAATTGGGAAAGATTTCCACACAGTCCTTCCTCCAAATATCCACCTCCCAGCCCCTCTCTGCCTCCACACACACACACACACACCAAGGAGGACCTGTAGTATTTTTTATCTGTGTTTTGATGGCACACCGAGGGATTAGAGCTGGAAGCTTTTTATGACAAAGCTCCTGAGCCCACCCAAGCCTGGCAGTGAAGAATTCAGAGGAAAAGAATGAAAGGAAAAATCAGCAAGTTCTGGGTGAGAAGCAGCACATTCCGCCTGCTGCATGACAGAGAATTCCCTGCACCAGAGAACAGATCCATCCCTCTCACAGGGACCATACCTGGAGCCACATGTGCTGTTTGCTGCAGGCTGTGTCCTCTGCAAAATGTGGCCACAGAGACTACAAAGGACCCACACTTGACACACATTTGTGACACTTCAAATCATCACAGAATGGTCTGGGTTGAAGGGACATGAAAGATCATCTTGTCAGAGGCCCTTCAAAAAATCAATTCCCTGCCATGGGCAGGAACACCTTCCACTATCCCAGGCTGCTCCAAGCCCTGTCCAACCTGGCCTTGGACACGTCCAGGGATCCAGGGGCAGCCACAGCTTCTCTGGGAATTCTATTCCAGAGCCTCACCACCCTCACAGCTGAGAATTCCTTCCCAATATCCCATCTATCCCTGCCCTCTGGCAGTGGGAAGCCATTCCCTGTGTCCTGTCCCTCCATGCCTTGTCCCCAGTCCCTCTCCAGCTCTCCTGGAGCCCCTTTAGGCCCTGCAAGGGGCTCTGAGCTCTCCCTGGATCCTTCTCTTCTCCAGGTGAGCACCCCCAGCTCTCCCAGCCTGGCTCCAGAGCAGAGGGGCTCCACTCCAGCCCTTGGAGCATCTCCATGGCCTCCTCTGGACCCACTTCAACAGATCCACATCCTTCTTGTGCCAAGCATTCCAGTCCTGGAGGAAGAAAAACATCACACTAACATTCAGCACACTAAGTGCTGGGTAAAGAGCTTATTTATGACTTCCCCTGAGCATAAATCTTTCTGTTCAATCAGTATTTGTGGGGTGAACATGAGAATTCACCATGGATGTGGGACAACAGAACTGCACTGAGCAGGGCAGCGGGTGCTGGAGCTGTCCAAGCCTGTCCATTCTGGAGAGTCTGGATTTTTCCAGCCAGACATGGAGCTCAGAGAGCCCCAGCAGCCCAGTCTGTGCTCACTGTGCCATGGGAAGGGCACTTGAGGGTGGCAAAGCTCAGGCCACCAGTGTGAGAAGGGGCTGATAAAGCCACACCACAGTAATGTGGATTTCCTGCTTTTGAAGCTGCCAAAACAGTTTCAGTATTTCATTTCTCTTCTTAGAAATTAACAAAAAGTGTGGGTGCAGTGCACGAGAAGGAAGTAAAAAAAAAACAGGAGAAAAAAAGAGAATGAAATCAGGGTGTATGGCCTCTGCATCTCCCATTCCTCCTCCTTTGTTTCCATCTCCAAAGGATACTCCCCTCCTTTGTTTCCACCTCCACCACAATCCTCATTCCATTTCTGAGCTCCTACACATTTGTCCTTCTCTGTCTCCTCACAGAAGTGCCCCAGGAGGCTCCAGTAAATCATCAGGATTTCTTCCTGAGCTTTGTGTAGGGTCATCCCAAAATGCTGATCCTTGCTGAAGTGCTACACAAGAGACCCACAAAACCCACAAAACCCAGGAAGCCCAAGGAGAACAAACCATAAACATGAAAGATCCGAAACACTGGCTGGGCTTTACCCAGACACTTGAAAGGCACAACCTGCTCAGGGGAGGGGGTTGGAATGACATCTTTAGGGTCCCTGAAAACCCAAATCCTGTGTTTCCATGATTTCTACTCTTGGGCAGAAAGGTTCCATCATATTTAATAAGCAAAAATCTGGCAGTTCCTCAAAAAATACAAATGTAGACGTACAAAATGTGAGTCTAAGCTTGTGAAATGAAGAGAAAAGCTCGTGCTCTGTCACATGGAACCAAAAAATCTACCCCAGGATCCAGAAGAGGACAAGGACCAAGGATAACTTTCAGTGAAGATCAAATTAACAAATGGATGAAAATAACACGAGGTTTGATTTTCAAACAAGGTCACAGCAGTACAATCTGAGAGCTGGAATGGCCACAGCCATGCTTTGGGTTAAGCTGTGGCTGCCCCACCCCTGGAAGTGTCCCAGGCCAGGTTGGAGCAGCCTGGGACAGTGGAAGGTGTCCCTGCCCATGGCAGGGGGTGGAATGGGTTGAGCTTTAAGGTCCTTCCAGCCCAAAGCATCTGGGATTCCAAGCTCAGTCATCACCTCCAAGCTGTCACATCAAACAGCAAAAGGAGTTTTGATGTTTATTTGGCTACGGACTAACAAGAAGCCAGGCTGAACATGCCCAGGGCTCTTGGTCACTGCCTTGGTGTACAACCAGAAGCAACAATTACCAGAAATCTGAGATGCCTTGAAGGCACTAATTAGGCCAATTAAGGCAAGAAAGAGCTAAATGACTTGCCCAGGGCCAGAGAAGGCAGTGACCAAGTGGTGTTTAGGAGTCCTGTTCACAGCCCTGTTCCCCAAGCCCCGAGAGAAGCCCCACAGACCAATTCACAGGGAGCTGTGGGGTGAGAAAGCTGTGCTGCAACCAAAACCGACTTCCTCCCCTCTCCCTCCCTCTCTGCCCACAAAGACAAGAGTTTCTGATGAGTGATTTCACACAAGATGTACAGCCTGACTTAAACCAGAAAGAAACCAATCACAAATCCCTCACCCCCAGTGCTCAGAGCACCCGAATTCTGCTCCTTTGTGAGTGAGCAAAGCTACGAACAGGAGGATAAAATAAAACTTCCCATGTGCTGCAGGAGCAGGAAGCACTGCCAGGGATCTCCCAGCCAGGGATCTCCCACTGCTGTGCCAGGTGAGGCTCTCCTGACCACACAGCTTCCTTGGGAAAGGAAGCACAACAGGATAAAGCTTACAGGGCTCCACTGCCTATGACTCAGGCATGCTGATACTCCCAATTACCCTGGAGATGGGAATAACTAATTAATCAGGAGGCATGGGATCAAAGTGAGCAGCTAGATATTTTGGGTTAATTTAATTACTTCACCTCAAAACAATCCCAAAGTTCCAGCAACGAGAGATTCCCTTTTTACAGCATCCCCTAATACAGCAACACTCACACTACCTGTATTCCTGCAGCTCCTGACATCTCCAGCGGGTACAGATTTCCCTGGGAGAGGTTTCTGGCAGCCTCTGGCTGGTTTTCAGTGTTAGGATGTAATAAAAAAGGAAATTCGTGAATTGTCTGCAGCAATTTGAGGGAGATTTGTGGCCATAGCAACATTACTATAATCTATGCTGCAGGGAACAAAAGCCACTTTGATCACGTTGTCCCCACCCTCCCCACCCCACCCATAAGGCTGGAAAATGCCGTCCAGACAACTCCCCAGTCCCCCAGATGCCCAAATGTGCTCTCCCACTGGCTGCCCCTGACATGAAATCACTGAAAAGGGGATTTAGAGTGACTCTGGAAGGTTGTGCAGGACATTCACCATCCAGACAGACCATCCCAAGCAACCACCCTCCTGTACTGCTTCAGGAAGGGGACAGTGCCCGCTTTTCCCAATCAGTGAGGAGCCTGGGGAAGAGCTGAAGGCATTCACTGCGCTGGTAACAGAAAATAAACAACTCACCCCAGATTTATTGCTGTCGGTGCCATGTGGCTGCAGGTTCTGTCCCCTCCCTGTCACTCACTACATTTCCTTACTCTGAAATTCATCCGGAGCATCTTTAGGCTCACGCAGCTGCACTCAGGCCTGCAGGCACTCCTGTAATGCAAATAAAACAAGGAACCAAGGCACTGAGGAATTAATCTAACGAGCTGCCTGCCCTGCTCCCTGTGCTCAGGGCTCTCACAAGGAAGATGCCTCTGGAGAGGCCAGGCTGCCCAGGCAGCTGAAGGCAGAAATTCGTATTAATGCTCTCACTATTTTTAGCTTCACAAATCAGGCAGAGCTGACTTGTGCTTCCTGCCCCCAGCCACAACATCTGGGCTCTTTCTGGTCATTCGGGCTCTTTTTCCCACAAGGCAGAGCCTGGAATGTGGCAAGGTGGAGCTCTGGGAGGGAGGGAGGGGGGGGGAAGAGGCAGCAAACTTTCCAAATTAGTAGGGAAGAGCAGAGGGCTGCAGTAATTCCACTGCGGGGATAACTCAGCAGCAGTGATTACAATCTGCCCACTTCATTTGGCCCTGCAGCTTCTATTAGAGGCACAGGAGGAGGAAATTCTTGTACAGTAGTTAAGGCAAGGGCAGGGTGTTGGGTTTGGTTCCCAGCTGTGCCTCAGACCCTTCTGCACAACCTCAGGGAGTTCTGCTCCTGTTCCCTGGCTCACAGCATTCCTTGGGAATTCACCAGGGAGCTCATGGGTCACAAAGAGCAGCTGAGAGGAGAAATATAATCAAAAGCTACTTCCTGTTCAGCAGGATGTAAAGAGTCTTTCTTACAAATTTGTTTTGAGCAAAAGATGTAAGCACTGCACAAAATTGATTAATTGGCATCTTCCAACCATCCCAGTTTTACAGGAAGGAAAGGGCACAGCCTTGCTCAGCCATTCCCATAACCCCCACACTGCCAGGGAATCTATTTGAGAACATATGTCTTGATAGTCTCAAAAGATGATCTTGGGAGACAGGAAAAATTAATCATCTTGTGCTGGTCTGACTTCAACTATTTCATAGCTCTGACTGAAATAAAATCTGAGCATGGGAGCAAGAAATGCCAGCAACATACAAAAACTGAAAGCATAAAAAAAGGCACTGAACCCCAACAAGTTAAACACAATAGAAGAATGAAAGGAAGGAGGAAAGGGTGCTTATTGCTGACCCTTCAGTCATGGAGCTCTGAAGTTTGGGGTTTTTTTTTGGAAGAGAATATATTCCAATACAATATATTCCAGTATATTCTAGGACCTTCTGCTGGTTTTCCAGAGCAGGGATAGTTCTTTGTAAAATGCTCTAAGGTCCTCAAAATGAAGGCCAAAACAATGAATAATAGAACTTCCAGTCCAAAACTCACTCCACATCAACTCTAAATTGCTGAGACAATATATTAACCCCTCACAGGGGTTTCACCACCAGGGAAGCAGCATGGGGTGATCTGGAATAAAAGGTTCTGGGAGAAATGGGAACCCCTTGCCAGCATTTCCTCCCATCACCTTTCCATATCCAGACCCAGCAGCAGCACAGGGATCCCATGAGTCCCTCAGCAGGTTTGTGCTGTGGGATGAGGAGCTCAGAGCCTCAGGAGAAGGGCAGTGCCACTTTGTGCTGTGGGATGAGGGGCTCAGAGCCTCAGAAGAAGGGCAGTGCCACTTTGTGCTGTGGGATGAACGGCTCAGAGCCTCAGAAGAAGGGCAGTGCCGCTTTGTGCTGTGGGATGAGGGGCTCAGAGCCTCAGAAGAAGGGCAGTGCCACTTTGGCTGTGGGATGAGGGGCTCAGAGCCTCAGAAGAAGGGCAGTGCCACTTTGTGCAGTAGGATGAGGGGCTCAGAGCCTCAGAAAGGCAGTGCCACTTTGTGCTGTGGGATGAGGGGCTCAGAGCCTCAGAAGAAGGGCAGTGCCACTTTGTGCTGTGGGATGAGGGGCTCAGAGCCTCAGAAGAAGGGCAGTGCCACTTTGTGCTGTGGGATGAAGGGCTCAGAGCCTCAGAAGAAGGGCAGTGCCACTTTGTGCTGTGGGATGAGGGGCTCAGAGCCTCAGAAGAAGGGCAGTGCCACTTTGTGCTGTGGGATGAACAGCTCAGAGCCTCAGAAGAAGGGCAGTGCCACTTTGTGCTGTGGGATGAGGGGCTCAGAGCCTCAGAAGGGCAGTGCCACTTTGTGCTGTGGGATGAGGGGCTCAGAGCCTCAGAAGAAAGGCAGTACCACAGCAGCAGACTGGAGTCATCACCCTATGCCAGTTTGAAGGCCAAACACGTAACCCTGAATACAGCAAGAGGCCAGGAAACAGCCCCAGAGCTCTGCTCTGCTTTCAGCGGGAAGTGTCACGAGCAGCACTGGTGCCACTGACCTACTTATGCCCACAAAAGGGCCACAGAAAAAGGCAACAGCCCCAGCTCCGTGGCTGCTGCTGTGCCCAGCTCCCACAGTGCCAAAATCCCTCTGGAAAATGCACTGTAAGGAACATAAAGGAACTCTAAGGAGCACAGAACAGGTGGGACCTTCCAAGAGTGCTCCAGTTTTCCCAGAAAGAGCTGCTATTTTTGCCACTGTGTTACACAAGGGCAGAGCTGGAGCAAGGCTGCATTTAGGAAATCCCATTTGCACCTCTGCCTTCAAACAGCAGCTTCTGTCCAATATTCTCCCTGAAGCTAAAATCCTTCTGTAATCATTCCAGGAGGAAAGGACAGACAGGCTTCATTTTTTCAGGATGAAAGCTTGCAAAGCTGCAGGAGTGTTTTCAAAATTGGTAATTCCCACTCGCCAATCCAAACACAAACCAGAACAGGGACGTGGGAATGCTGAGGAGGAAGAGCCCACACAGAGTCCCACAGCTCCAGCCACAGCCATCACCTCAGGGATCCATGGAGTCAGGAAAAAAAAGAGCAAAAGAGCCTAAACTCATCCATCTGCCAACTGAGGAACACACCAGATACAAACAGGGTACCAGGATGAGCAGAAATCACCACAGAGCCCGAGAATCCCTTCAGGGCACCTGGTGAGGTCTGAATCAAATCTGGAGTTGTGGCTTTATTTTGAGTCATATTCAGAAGTTCAGTCCTAAAGGAAACCTTGCAAACAGCAAAAAGATAAATGAGAACTCCACAGTAACTGAGACAACACTTACTAATTTAATTAAATAATCAATTTAACAGTGCAGCCAGCAGGACCAGGGCAGTGATGGTCCCTCTGTGCTGGCACTGCTGAGGCACCTCCAGCCCTGGGGACACTTCTGAGCCCCTCATCAGGGGACATTGAGGGCTGGAGAGTGTCCAGGGAAGGGAACAGAGCTGGGGAAGGGGCTGGAGCACCAGGAGGGGTTGAGGGAGCTGGGGAAGGGGCTCAGCCTGGAGAAAAGGAGGCTCAGGGGGGACCTTGTGGCCCTGCACAAGTCCTGACAGAAATCAGGATTTCTCCCAGGGAAGAAGGGAGTTACAAGCACAAGAGTGGGAGCTCAGCAGGTGTCTCATTTCATTTTCAGGGAAAGAACTTCAGAACACTCTTCCAATAAAAGTTTCCTGAACAGCAGCCATGGCTTCTGAATCAACACTCGGGGAGCAGATTCCTCCTCTCTCCCAGCTGATGGTGTGATGGCTCCTTCCTTGCCAAACACCTGCTCACCAGAAAGTGAAGCCGAGCACTTTCCAGCCCAAAACAGACTCTGCAAACATGTGAGCCCACCATGCAAATGAGCCATTTGTTCAGGCTGCACACACAGCAGGACAGCCCTGCTTCCCTGAGCCTCCAGGGATCTGCCATGGGCAGTGAGGCACGGCCTTGGGGGCTCGTGGGGGTCACTGAACCAGGCCTTGGTGGCCTGTGGGGGTCACTGAGCCAGGCCTTGGTGGCTCCTGGGGGTCACTGAGCCAGGCCTTGGTGGCTCCTGGGGGTCACTGAGCCAGGCCTTGGTGGCTCCTGGAGGTCACTGAGCCAGGCCTTGGTGGCTCATGGGGGTCACTGAGCCAGGCCTTGGTGGCTCGTGGGGGTCTCTCCAACTTAGGGAGACACAGCCTTGGTGGCTCTGGGGGTTATGAGGGTCACTCCAACTAAGGGAGACATGGCCTTGGTGGCTCATGGGGGTCACTGAGCCAGGCCTTGGTGGCTTGTGGGGGTCACTCCAAGTTAGGGAGGCATGGCCTCGGTGGCTCATGAGGTTCACTCCAACTTAGGGAGACATGGCCTTGGTGGCTCATGGGGATCATTCCAACTCAGGGAGACATGGCCTTGGTGGCCCATAGGGGTCACTCCGAGCCAGGCCTTGGTGGCTCATGGGGGTCACTCCAAGTTAGGGAGACATGGCCTTGGTGTCTCATGGGGTCACTCTGAGCCAGAGAGGCAGAACTTGAACCCTGAGAGCTTCACTCAGCCCTGCATTCTTCTAAACCCTTGTGCCTCATCCCAGCACCAGAGGCAGAGTCACGACACAGAACAAGCACTACAGACAGCACTGACGGAATAAACACTCCCAGCTGCCAGAACCCCCACACTCCATCTCCTGGAGATGTGACACTCTGGTGATGCTTGGCAGGAGTGCTCCAAGGTGCCACCAAGCCAGGCAGGGACAGGCAGCTCTGCCATTAACGCCCTGCTGCCTTCAATTCCAACGCTCCATTGCCCACGGCACGGGGGGAGCTCCCTGTCTGATTTCATTTTGTGCCACACACTTCACACAGCACAGACTTCTCCAAAGACTCTGCTGAGCTTCACACCATCCCAGAATCATTAAAGTTTTCCAAGGGCAAGTCCAACCATCAACCAGCATCACCACTAAACCACATCCTCAAGTGCCACATCCACACAGAATCACAGAATCACAGAATCACAGAATCACAGAATGATGAGGTTGGAAGAGACCTCCAAGATCATCGAGTCCAACCTATGCCCTAACACCTCATCTAGAGCATAGCACCAAGTGCCATGTCCAGTCTTTTTTTAAACACACCCAGAGATGGTGATTCTACCACCTCCCTGCGAGGAGCATTCCAGTACTTTATTATTCTTTCTGTGAAATACTTTTTCCTGACATCCAACCTATACTTTCCCTGTGTCCTCTGGTTCTGTCAGTGCTGCCCGGTGACAGAACAAGAGGACACACATTTTTAGTGACTCCAGCCCTGCTCTGAGCAGCTGCTCCAATGCTTTACAACCCTTTCCATTATTTTTTTCCCTCCTTGTATCTAACCTAAACATCCCCTGGTGCAGCTTGAGGCCAGTTCCCTTGCACTAAAACATAACCTGGGAAACTTCACAGAAGAAGCAAAAGTTTTGAGGATGGTGGGAATTGGATCAGTTGGGTATGGTCACCTGGAAAGAATGCTCCAGGGAGAGCTCAGAGCCCCTTTCAGGGCCTAAAGGGGCTCTAGGAGAGCTGGAGAGGGATTGGGGACAAGGCATGGAGGGACAGGACACAGGGAATGGCTTCCCCCTGCCAAAGGGCAGGGATGGATGGGATATTGGGAAAGAATTGTTCCCTGTGAGGGTGGGGAGGGGCTGTCAGAGGCTTCCAGAGAAGCTGTGGCTGCCCCTGGATCCCTGGAAGTGTCCAAGGCCAGCCTGGGATAGTGGAAGGTGTCCCTGCCCATGGCAGGCGTTTGAAATGAGATCTTTCAGGTCCCTTCCCACCCCAGCCATTCCATGATCCTGTCACAAACAAAGCAGTTTGCTCTTTCAGCTGCATTTTTTTTTTCTGAAGTATGGCTGCAAAAAGAAACAAACACACAAAAGGCAACTCAAAGGCACTTAGCTGACCTAAATAATGGTAATTTCCTGGAAATTTCACTTAACTGCTTGGGAGTTTGCAATACTTCAAGCAATCAACACACAGCGCTCCACAGATAAAAGCTGGGGGTTTCACTTCCCCGTCTGAAACATCTCTGAGAAGCACCAGCTGTGCAAAGAGAAGAACCACAACACTGAAAACCTCAGATCTCCTTTTGATTTTATGTTGCTTCTAGAAGGAGGCACTTCAGCCTGTGAAGAAGCACTAAAGAAAATAAAACCAGTTCCTTGCTTCCACAGAGCGCCACATCCTTAGAATGAGACATCCCAGCCAGGAAAGGTGCACATGAACTTGAAAGCTCAGCATCCCTTCCAGATCTCTGGATTAAACATTAAAAGGTAATGTTTTGTTCAAAAAAAAAAAAGTGAAATTGAAATGGGAATTTCATAGTCACAGCAGACAGGAGCAAAATATCTATTTTATTACACTTTTATGTAGTGTGCCTGGTTCTGCCAAGACGAGATGTTTGACATGCCTCAAATCTGAATACCTAAGAAGTCTCAATATTTGTCTTGGATTTCTCCTAAAAAAAAAAAAACTAAAAAAAAAAAAACTAAAAAACCCCCAACCACCAGTTTTTGTAAAGTCTGAAGTTGTAGCCATGGGATGAAGAGTTAGTGAGGTATCACCTAAGGCAACCTATTGCTTTTGAATTTCTTTGCTCACCAAGAGAAAGCAGCCTCTTTCTTTCTCCCCATAAACCTTAAACCATGAGGGAGTGCATTTTGTAAATTATTTAATGGATTAAAACCACATAAATTGAGACATATACAGCCAATTATCTCTTTTTTTGTGCTGATTTTAGCATCTTGTGCTGAGGGAGCCCTTGGATGTGCAGATTTCCATCAGCACTGGTTCCCCAGCCACCCTGAGCCACCTCATGACCAGAAATTGGAGTTTTTGTCTGAAGTAGTTTGGATTTCCCATGGTTTCATTTCATATTAAGGCCTGGGCACGTTGGCAGAGGAGGGAATTTGGCATGTTAGGATAAAGACCAATCATAGAAAGGTCCCGTGTTGTGACAAAATTAAAGTTTGAGGCTCCAGACAGGACTACAGAGAAAGCCTCTGACACTTTAACACTTTTATAGTCAAATCAGACAAGAAAAATTAGAAAAGGGACAATCCTGCCATGGGAAGACCAATTATTATCAGCAAATTTTATGCCAATATTAATGTGAATAGAGATGACCCTATAACATGGTCCATGTTTTCATCCTGGAGATGTGTCCCTCACCTGGAAGGGCTCAGTTCCCACTCAGAGAGGTGACACAAGGAATAATCAGATATTAAATGACAGGGACAAGGACTAAACCCAGGGGCTGTACCTCTAACAGGGAGTTAAACCAAACCAGAGTGGACCCAAACAGTCCAGGATAAGGATCAGGAAATGGCACAGGCTGAGGAATGTCCTAAAAGGGAGCTGGGACCAGGGTGTTCTGATTTTGGAGATGGAAGTTGAATGTCACAGCTTGGCTGACAGTGACATCCAGAGCTGCTCCCAAACAGAATGGAGCAGGAATGTCACAGCTTGGCTGACAGTGACATCCAGAGCTGCTCCCAAACAGAGTCCAGGGAAGGGCCTGGGGGTGGATGTGGAGGAGACAATGAGCAGGGAAATGTTTCTTTGGGGAAAACCTTCCAGTGCCCCTGCTGATGGAGCTCTGAGCAGGAACACACCAAATCCTCAGAAGAGAAGATGTGAAGTGGCCTCACATCCTCCCCCAAGAGCAGCAGTTGCTCTCCATGGCATCAGAGAGAGTCCATGGACTGCCTGGCACACTCTGATCCCACCACAAGATGAAAGAGCCCTCACTGTAAAGGTCCTGCAAAAGCCACCATCAGGGACTAAAACACTTTATCCTGGAAAAGATCTGAGAAATCTCCTTCTTTGAGCACTTCTGGAGACACTTCAAGCTCGCTCTGCTCTGCATATTCCAGCATCACCCTGAGACACCTCAGGGAAGCAACTCTGGGCTTCTAGTGAGGCCAAAAACACCTCCTGGCTTAAAGAAAGAGAAGAGAGAAAGAAAGGAAAAAAGGGAAGGAAGAGGAAGGGGAAGGAAAGGGAAGGAAAGGAAAGGAAATTTCAAGGAAAGGAAATTTCAAGGAAAGGAAAGGAAATTTCAAGGAAATTTCAAGGAAAGGAAATTTCAAGGAAAGGAAATTTCAAGGAAATTTCAAGGAAATTTCAAGGAAAGGAAATTTCAAGGAAATTTCAAGGAAAGGAAATTTCAAGGAAATTTCAAGGAAAGGAAATTTCAAGGAAAGGAAATTTCAAGGAAATGGAAAGGAAAGGAAAGGAAAGGAAAGGAAAGGAAAGGAAAGGAAAGGAAAGGAAAGGAAAGGAAAGGAAAGGAAAGGAAAGGAAAGGAAAGGAAAGGAAAGGAAAGGAAAGGAAAGGAAAGGAAAGGAAAGGAAAGGAAAGGAAAGGAAAGGAAAGGAAAGGAAGGGAAAGGAAAGGATGGGAAAGGAAAGGATGGGAAAGGAAAGGATGGGAAAGGAAAATGGGAAAGGAAAATGGGAAAGGAAAATGGGAAAGGAAAATGGGAAAGGAAAATGGGAAAGGAAAATGGGAAAGGAAAATGGGAAAGGACAAGGGGGGAAGGCTCTGGGCTGAGAGAGGGCAGATTTCAATGGGATATTGGGGAGGAATTCTCAGCTGTGAGGGTGGGCAGGCCCTGGCACAGAATTCCCAGAGAAGCTGTGGCTGCCCCTGGATCCCTGGGAATGTCCAAGGCCAGGCTGGATGGGGCTTGGAGCAACCAGGGACAGTGGAAGGTGGAGCAGGATGAACTTTAGGGTGCCTTCCACCCCAAACCAGTCTGGGATTTTATGATTATCCACTGTGCTGAATTCAGTGCCAGGACAGTTATTCCTGATGCCCATCAGAGCTATCCATAGCCAAATACCAGGCAGGCAAAATCCAAGCTTTTGAAACAGTCACCACATTTAAGCTTGGTAATTTATGACAATTAAACTGCAGTACTGTAATTCAAGTGGAAAGGATGATACTCAAGGTAAAATAGCCAAGGTCTAATGTTAAGAGGGGCTTTCACAGAGAGAAATTGTGTTTAATCTGTGCTTGAGAGCAGTGGCAGGTCCCTCTCTCCTGCTCACACTTTTCCAACACCATCTGCTCGAGTTCAGCTCAGTGCAAGTGTTTCTCTCCTTGCAGGAACTGGAGAAGGAACAAGATTTAAAAGTCAATACCTACAAAAAAGAACAGCAGCTTGAGATGAGGAAATTGCCTTAAATTTCCTTTCTCCCAAGTACCTGCAAAAGCAGCAGCACACCCCTTCGCTCAAGGATCTCAGCACTTCTTTTCCCTCTTTATCTCTGTTTATTGATTTTACAAGGAAAATCAGCACCAGAGCTTTTGCCAGGAAGGATGAATTATGTGTGTAGATTTAAGAGGTTTAAAGCAGACTTGCACTGAAATCTGAGAATCAAATTGTGAGCAAGATTTTTCAGCCTTTATTACATCCACAAGGAAGAAGCGTTTTCCATAGGAAAACAGATCCGTGAAAAGCTGCCCAAGCTTTCATTTGGAACTGTTTTTAAAACCTTTACATTGCACAGAAATGTTGTTTTCATTAGAGATTTCAGAAAGAATAAAATTAAAAACAAAAAAACTGACATTTCCTACAAGCATCCAGGGAGCTTTTCTTCTTTACTACTTTACTGTGCCAGATAAAAAAACAACACTGCTTGCTTTAAAATAAATTTTCAATTAAAACTGCTCTGCAAGACTCAAGCATTTTATTTCTCAGGGAAGGCAGATTTTCCTTGGTGGTGGGGTGGATTTGCTGTACTCAACGCACACGAGGCCAGGGTCAGTGACAAACACTCAGGGCCCACCCACCACAGAAATGGGGACAAAATCAAAGTAAATCAGAATCCCTTTGAAAACAGCAAGAATCCTTGGGTCCCACCCCAGCTCTGACTTCATTTAGTGAAAATTACTCTATTTTTAAGTCAAAAGGTATTAATCCAAGTCAATTAGTCCAACAATATAAAACCTCTCTTTGCAGAAGTGACCTTCTTTCCAATTACCTTAATTTTACCTCTGGAAGTAAATTAAGACAAACCTTCAGGCCAATTTCATTCAGAGCAAAGAACTAAATTTCATCAACTTCACACAGTTGAACTTGAGAAGCTGAATTCTGATTAACGTGCCTGTGTATCCAAATGCAGATGAGCCATGAACCTCCCAGCACCCTCAGCCCAACTTTCTGCTCCCAGACTGATGCTGCTCTTCCTGTCAATAATTGTTTTTTTACCAATTAACCTCCCAGACGGTTGCATTTCCAGAGCTGAGAGTGTTGAGCTGCCTAAGGCTCCCAGATCCTGGGAATGGGAAGCATTACATGATGCTTGAGGCCATTAAACGTGTGTTGAGTGCTGGAGCCCAGAGCCAGCCATCAAACGAGATAAAAACCTCCAACAAAAGATTTCCAGAGGAGGCTTCTGTTAAAATGAAGTAAAAATGGGAGGCTGGGGAGTTTGAAATATTAAGGAGTAAGAAATCTGTTTTCCAAGTTGGTTTTACTGTGTTGACTCTGCTAAGTGAAAAGGGCTGCTTAAAGGGAGTGGATGGAATCAATCACAGCAGTTCAGGGAAAAAATGGCCCAGAGGTGGGGGGGGAAAATTCAATTGGCTTAAAAAATGCCAGTTTGCTGAAAAAAAAAGGAGAAAAGGCCACTGGGGCAGGCAGACAGTGAAGAGGTCTGACACTAGGAATGGATTTCTGAAGACCAGTTGAAGTTCCCGAGACACCAATTAAAAAAGGCTTACAACGAGACAAACTGAAGGAGAGAAAGGAAAAATCTCTCAAGTGCTGTAATTAATGAATATGTAAGGAAACAAATAATGACAAACTTGCTTTTTGATCACCTCTGCTCCAGGAAGTCCCAGAGTGAGGAGCAGCTAAAAAAGGAACATGCGCTGATGGCTCAGGGTATTTGGAGAGAGAGGAAATATCTGCCAATGATACGCAAGGCTGTGCTTCTGTGACAACATTACAATTTCACAGATGTAATTCTGAGCTTTCCTCAGGTGATGAAGAACTCCCGGAACATCAAAAAGTCCCTTAAGAGAGGGAGTGGGAGCCCCATTTTTCAGCAGTAAAACCACAGGATGACACACGCTGGAGAAGCAGTTTGGTTCCCAGTCCAGGGGCAGAACTCAGAAACTTCCCTGGATGCTCATCCTGCTCCACTCACCCATAGCTGGGAGGGTCATCAGGGCACAGAGCTGCTCATGACCAGAGCTCAGGGTTACAGAAACAAGCTCTGCTCAAACAGATGCTCTATTTGCTTTCTGTGGAAAATGCCAATCGCTTGTTTTTAAAATTTTAAAAGTTTCATAGTAATAAAATGGTTATAAAAAATAGTAATACAATTAGAGTAATAATAATTTGGACAATTTGAATTAGGACAATATGAGACAATAGAGACAAAGAGTTATGGACGTCCAGGTACCTTTACTGGGCAGCAGGAGCCCAAAAAAGGACACACATTAACAAAGGATTAACCCTTAAAAACAACAGCCTGTTGCACATTCATACACCTCACACACGATGCATAAATTCCATTCAAACACAGGATTCTGTCTGGCCATCCTCAGCTTCTTCCTCTGAATCCTGACAGCGCCTTCGAGGTGGGAAGAAGTTCATTTCTTCTGCTAAGAGGGCAATGAATTCTTTTTCTCTGAAAGATTCAGGTGTCCTGTGGCTGCTGTCTCACTGCAAGTCCTTTCTTTAAAAAGTATCCTACATAGCATCGTTTCTATTTTAACATTTTTATAACCCAAAACTATATTTACCACACTACTTAAAAAAATTAATCCAGCATTACTTTTTAACACAACAGATATAATATTCATTTGAATATTTGCAAAAAGACAGTCATAAAATACATGCATTTTTCACACTTTCTTTCCCTTTTCCAGGTCTCTCCTCACAGCCACTTGTCTGCAGAGAAGCTGTGGCTGCCCCTGGATCCCTGGAAGTGTCCAAGGCCAGGCTGGATGGGGCTTGGAGGGATCTGGAATAATGAGAGGTGTCCTTGCCCATGGCAGGGGGTGGAATGGGATGGGCTTTAAGGTCCCTTCCAACCCAAACCATTCCAGGTTTCTCTGATTCCCCCACCCAGGGTTGCTGGGCATGAAAATCCAAATTGCTTCAACACCTTCACTGCCACAGGCATCAGACAGGAAAGAGGAAGGGAAAACCCAACCCTTCCAAAACAGGGAAGCAAAACTGACTTCCAAATATCAGGCAACATTTCCTGACTGTGAAAAATACTTATTTTATTATTGGCTTTTTGCAAATATTCAAATGAATATTATCTGTGTTGTGTTAGAAAGTAATGCTGGATTCATTCTCTTAAGTAGTGTGGTAAATACAGTTTTTATAGGTTATAAAAAATGTTAAAATGAAACGATGCTATGTAAGATACTTTTTTTAAAGAAAGGACTCACAGTGAGATAGCAGGCACAGGGCACCTGAATCTTTCAGAGAAAAAGAATTTATTGCCCTCTTAGCAGAAGAAATGAACTTCTTCCCGCCTCGAAGGCGCTGTCAGGATTCAGAGGAAGAAGCTGACACTGACCAGACAGAATCCTGTGTTTGAATGGAATTGATGCATCGTGTATGAGGTGTATGAATATGCAACAGGCTGTTGTTTTTAAGGGTTAATCCTTTGTTAATGTGTGTCCTTTTTTGGGCTTGTGCTGCCCAGTAAAGGTACCTGGACGTCCATAACTCTTTGTCTCTCTTGTCTCATATTGTCCTAATTCAAATTGTCCAAATTATTATTACTCTAATTGTATTACTATTTTTTATAACCATTTTATTACTATGAAACTTTTAAAAATTTAAAAACAAGTGATTGGCGTTTTTCACACTGACATTTCTCAAGAAAATATCAAAAGCTTTTTAGCCAAAAAGGTAACTAGAAAACCTCACTGGAAATGCCCCTCTTGGATCCCATGCACAGCAGGACAGGTGCTGCCATAAGCTCAGATCTCAGCAGCTGCACAAAGAGAAAATGATTTTCAAGGTGCTCAGATGGGCTCATCTCAGTTTTTCATCAAAGTTGTTGGTTAAGTCATCACTCACTCCAAGATTTTCCATTCCCCCTTGAGCCCAAAGCACAGGAGGCAGTGGTGGATCTCATCCCAGCTCCTGCTGTACTCACCCACCACATCCCAGTCCCTGCTAAGGAGGGAAGTGCATGCACCATGGTCAGATTTATTGTCTTTCAAACCACCATTGACACACTTGGCAGAGTTCAGAACTCTCATCTGGGAAGATGAAACTTGCTACGTTTGACGTGGGAGTCAGACATCCCTTCTCCCGTAATGGAGCTCACACTGACAAACACAGACACAAATCTTGGGGAAGTCACAACTCCCCCCACCCTCAGTGGGACCCAGGGCTATTAATTTCAATTTGGAGCATCAAACCCCTCAAGCCAAAAGCAGCAGGCAGAGAATAACCACATTTCGCTGCGCGCTCTGCGATTTATGACCTGGAATTTCAAGAAGGGGAAGAGGAATTCTTGTGCTGCATTTCATTTTTCTGCCTCTAAAACCCTTGCCAAGAACAACAGAATGTCACTAAGCACCAGCTCCCTTCCCAAAGGAGCAGCACAGGGTGGGACAGACCCCAGCTCCTTCCCCCACAGCTTTATTCCATGTGAAGGGCAAACAGGAGCAAGGGTTTAAGTGCTAAAGCAAACAGAGGCAGCTTTAACACACAGGTTGATGAAAGAGGCTGTACACAGCTGCTCTTGAAGTCATTTCTTTGTAGTCTTCATTCCCACAGATAATTATGAGCTTAGAGGTTCCAAGACTTCAAATGGTACTTTGTGCTTCCTTCAAGTATATATATAAAAAAATACATTTTAGATCTCATATGCTTTTTAAGTCAGGATTAATGAATCCTCACAGAAATCACAGTAATGGCCACAGCTACCTGAGTGATAGACTGGAGGGCTCTGATGTGCTTCTGGTTTTGCAGAAAGGCTGAACCTCCACCTGCCTAGGACCTGGAACCATTAAATTAATAAATTTGTGCTTTCTTCAAGTATATATATATATAAAAAAATACATTTTAGATCTCATATGCTTTTTAAGTCAGGATTAATGAACCCTCACAGAAATCACAGTAATGGCCACAGTTACCTGAGTGATAGACTGGGGAGGGGGCTCTGATGTGCTTCTGGTTTTGCAGAAAGGCTGAACCTCCACCTGGCTAGGACCTGGAACCATTAAATTAATAGATTTGTGCTTTCTTCAAGTATATATATATATTTAAAAATACATTTTAGATCTCATATGCTTTTTAAGTCAGGATTAATGAATCCACACAGAAATCACAGTAATGGCCACAGTTACCTGAGTGATAGACTGGGGGGGGGGGGGCTCTGATGTGCTTCTGGTTTTGCAGAAAGGCTGAACCTCCACCTGGCTAGGACCTGGAACCATTAAATTAATAGATTTGTGCTTTCTTCAAGTATATATATATATATATATATATATATAAATACATTTTAGATCTCATATGCTTTTTAAGTCAAGATTAATGAATCCTTACAGAAATCACAGTAATGGCCACAGTTACCTGAGTGATAGACTGGAGGGCTCTGATGTGCTTCTGGTTTTGCAGAAAGGCTGAACCTCCACCTGCCTAGGACCTGGAACTATTTACTTAATAAATTCTTAGGGGTAATATTATTGCCTTGGAGACTACACATGTACAAGCGTTCTTTTAAAAGTAGATTTGAGAAATATTGATTTTTAAGAGGCTTTCACAAAGCACTGTTAGTAATAAAGGCAGCATTTGGGAGAACAAAGCTGATAGTTTTAACTCCCCAAATGCTGTGAGTGGGGAACTTGGGAGAACTCGAGTCCAGGGAATGAAGGAATTCATCTGGTTTTTCACATCCACCTTGAAATAAGAAATGACAGTGCATGGGCCAGCAAGCCTCTCTGGAGTGACTGGTGTTTAATAAATGATGGCAGTATTTTAAAAAGAGATACAAAAAAAAAAACAAGACCAAAAGTATTTTAAGAATAGAGAAAAAAAAATAAAAATAAAACAGTTCTACTCCAAGGGCATAGACCAAAAAAAGAGCTACAAACAGGACTAAACAGACACAAGTAAGTTTGTGGAGGGAAGGAACAGGTTTATTCTCTCCCTCAGATCTGAAGAATACACAACATTTTACACAGCAATGGGGAGAAGGAGTAGGGGGAAGAGAGTATCAAAATCCAAACAAGTCACAAGGCATCAACAATCCCTTGATGACAGCAGAGTAGTTTTTGTTGGCACAGCTCACGACAGCTGGAGGAATAATTGCGATGCTGAGCGAGGATGCCGAGAATATTTCGCTTCAGAGACTCAGATGAAAGATGTTATCCACAAGCACTTTGCAAATGTTAATTAAACCCACACAGCCCCTTTTTGGCAGATCAAGAAGTATTTATCCCTCTTTTGCAGAGAGGGGAATGAATATCTCAGGCACTTTTAACTTAAGGTTCAAGCTGCTCTTTGTAGTTCGGAAGTGCCCCATAGATACACCATTAAAAACACAAATTAACCTTCCCAGTCCAGCACAGCCAGGATGGAGCTGATCCCTCTCACTTCTCTCTGACTACTGCCCCAACAGAAGCCTTGACTCTGCAGAAAAAACCAACTCTGAGATGAATATGGGCACTGCAAATGAGCTTTAAAACAACAATGACCCTTGGTGAGTTGGAAAAGAAAAAATTCAGATAAATTCCACTGCTCTTCCTTTGGTGACAGCTTTTCCCAGGTTTAAAATCATGGAATAACCTGAGTTGGAAGGGATTCATAAGGATCATTGATCCAACTCCTGGCCCTGCACAGACACCCCAATAATCCCCTGTAGGAGCATTGTCCAAACCCTCCTGGAGCTCTGGCAGCTCAGTGACCTCAGCCCCTCCTTGTAGCTGCTCCCACAACTCCAAATAAGCTTCCTATTCCATAAAACACCATTCTCCAACAGGATGAAACAGTAATAGTGGCAATTTAAGCCAAAACAGTGAGTTAAAGCAGGCAGAACCAGTGGAAATAAAAAGGAGCAGTGAAATCATTTCCAAAAAAGCCAAAAGAGGCACAAAGTATTTGAGGCACCTGCACTGGCAGGGCAGGAGTACAACTGTGTCACAGACATCTTTTATGAAAAATCTTTTTTTTAGGATTTTTTCTTCTTGAGAAGCTGAGAGGCCTCAAGAACAAAATGTAAGCAATGATTATCTGCTGCTGTGGAATGCAACAGGTGGGTCTGTGATTGGTCTCATGTGGTTGTTTCTAATTAATGGCCAATCACAGCCCAGCTGGCTCGGACTCTGTCTGAGCCACAAACCTTTGTTATTCATTCTTTCTTTTGCTATTTTAGCCAGCCTTCTGATGAAATCCTTTCTTCTATTTTTTTAGTATAGTTTTAATGTAATATATATCATAAAATAATAAATCAAGCCTTCTGAAACATGGAGTCAGCTCCTCGTCTCTTCCCTCATCCTGGGACCCCTGTGAACATGGTCACACCACTGTGTCCTGGAAAAAAGAGCTTTTCCTCAGAAGAAAACCACTCCATTATTTGCTAAATTGACATGGAACATTTGGTATTTAAGAGGGGAAGGGTCAGTTTGTCAGATCTATAAAAGAGTAGCTGAGAACATCTGCAGGGTCAGGAAGAAAACGCATAAACACACATGTGAACTAAAACACCAAAATACACAGTGCTGGTCAATGCCTGTGATCTTACCATGAAAATAAGCATATTTGGAGTTCCTTCTTGTTCATACAAAAACAACCCAAACCCCTGAAGCAGCTGATTTAGGATATATTTCAGTTGGAAATACATTTAAGGAAGCAGTTGGAAGGGAAACCTAAGAGTAGGTGGAGCATTTTCAAAGACTTACACCATGTGTAATGGTTTTATAGATCTGTATTTATATTCCATTTATGTTTACAGTGTAACCCACACGGCACAGCACACAATTCACCAGCACCCAGCAGCTCAGGAGACTGCCCAGGACTGGAAGCTGCATCAGAGCAAGCACAGGGGCTGAAAAGCTTTTCCTAGGCTAACCCAGTGCTTCAGCTTGTGGTGGTGTTCACAGGGGTCCCAGGATGAGGGAGGAGATGAGAATGTTGACTCCATGTTTCAGAAGGCTATTATTTTATGATATATATTAAAACTATACTAAAAGAATAGAAGAAAGGATTTCATCAGAAGGCTGGCTAAGAATAGAAAAAGAATGATAACAAAGGCTTGTGAGTGACTGAGACAGTCAGGACAGCTGGGCTGTGATTGGCCATTAATTAGAAATAACCACATGAGACCAATCACAGATCCACCTGTTGCATTCCACACCAGCAGATAACCATTGTTTACATTTTGTTCCTGAGGCCTCTCGGCTTCTCAGGAGAAAAAATCCTAAGGAAAGGATTTTTCACAAAACATGTCTGTGACATCAGCTGGCTTTCTTGGGAGCCTGCATGATCACAGGAACTTTAGGAGCTCGAAGGTCCTGCTTGCAAAACCAGGCTGGTACGTGCCACAGCAAAGGGGCCATCACCCCTAACTCAGCTTTGTCACCGCCCCACTCAGGTGCCACCATTTCCTCACTGCTAATCCAAGGAACAGGAAGCTCCAGAGACCCAGGGAAAACCTGCAACCGACCCAGGGAAAACCTGAAACCGACCCAGGGAAAACCTGAAACCGACCCAGGGAAAACCTGAAACCTCCCCAGGGAAGGAGGCTGTGCAATTCCTGCATTACCTGTGCTGCTGCCACGTGGCACAGCCAGGAGACAAACCCGGGGCAGAGGCAGCAGATGTTTGCTGCTGCATTCAGCTCCCTCCTCTGTGACCCTTTCCAGGCTCACTCCACCAGCCAGACCCAACTCCTGTTCTTCCCATGCACAGACAGCAGGAAAAGGTTCTTCCCCAGGGAATGGTGAGGTTCCCAAGGCTGCCAGAGCTCCAGGAGTGTTTGGACAATGTTCTCAGGGTGGGATTTTTGGGGAGTCTGGGCAGGGTCAGGAGCTGCACTCCATGGTCCTCATTAATCCCTTCCCACTCAGGATACTCTCTCTCTGTGATTCTTTGCCCTCCAGCTCGGAGTTGCTTCTCCAAGGTGCTCACTCATGGTACTACAGGCATTAAAATAATGTTTTAGTGTAGTTTTTTGTGACCAAGTCAAAGTATTTTGGCTGATAATTCCATCTGCGCCCTTGGCTTCTGGTTCTATTAGAACTGCACACAGTGAGGTAGATATTGAGACATTATTAAAGGTGCTCTGCATCCAGAGCAATTCCCACAGAAATGGATTTGCAGTCCACTTCATCTTGATGACAAGGCTGGAATTAGGGCAATTCCAGCTGGGAACTGTTGCTGTGTTTTAGCACATGCTGCAATGCAAGGCAGCTGCACTGACCTTTCCTGGCTGCTGCTCTGGGGTTTTTCCCACAAACATTTTGAAGGGTTTGGACTGGTTCTGATCTGCTGCCACTGTGCCACGTGAGCAGCCCTGTTCCAAACTCTCAGGAGAGGTGTGAGGCTCAGCACTGGAGGCTGCAGGAGGAGCAGGGGGCTCCAGGCAAGGGGCAGGGGCCAGGCCTTGTTATTCCACGCTTTCCGATAAGAGACCCAGCACATTTTTGGCCTTCCCACACAAATCCATATTTGTATGGCTGCCAGATCTTTATCACTTCCCTTTTTGCTTTTTTTTTTTTTTTTGGTTGCTTGTTTTAAACTTTGCCCAAGGTTACATTTAGCAAAGGCTGCTCCCTCAAAATACAGCATGAAACCCACTATCACATTAACATCTGCGAATCACATTTAAATCCTTCTTGAAAGCGAATGTTTTGCAAAAGAAAGCCCCAAGCGAGCCAGAAAGCAGAGAATTTTTGCAGCACATCCCTTTGCAAGTGAAGCATTTTGCAAAGGCCACCTTGCAGCTGTTGTTGTGACCTTCTGGAGATCAATGTCCCCACCTGTGCTCACCCTCTCCTGGGGGAGCAAACACCACACACCAGACAAGCAGCACTTGGTCGCCTGGAATTTGACTCTGGGTATAAACCAGCTCAAAACCTCCAACATCAAGTACAACTTGCTGCAGTCACCAACTCAAAGCCCCCTCTGAAATGGCTTAGAAAGAGCCCAGCAGCTGTTGAACTAATTCCCTTTTTTTCCCACCCAAATTAACGTTTGGAATCTGCACATCTCTGACTAAAAGCCACTTTGTAACTCTCAGTCACTGCTTGTGGCCTTTTATAATTTTCCTTTGGGGGATCAACACTGCCCTTAAGAGTTAAAGGTTGGGGTTTTTTCACCACCAGAGCATCATCTGTATTTCTTATTTACAGAATCAGACATCATCTGTAATTAATATTTGCAGTAACCCCTCTGCTGGCCCTTCACCTCTGTAATCACCCTGCAGCTGCTCAGGGATGCCTGACAGGGCCCCTTTTTGCAGCTCCCATGTCCAGCAAACGTTCCAGACAAACAGGAGACTATTCCAGATTATCCCTCACCAGATTTAATGACTCTGGAAAGATCCCCAGGGAAGGAGTGTTTACTGCCAACGAGCTCCATTAAGTATCCAACAACATCCATCAAAAAAACAGCAAAACATTGGGGTTTTAATTATTTTCCAAGCTGGCTGTAGCACACGGAACATCACAGAGCATGTGCCTGCCCACAATTCTCTGCATTCTTTTGGGGACTGTCAGCAAAGACAGTGTGAAAAATCCATGTATTTTATGATTGGCTTTTCACAAACAATCAAATGAATATTATGTGTGTTGTGTTGAAAGTAATGCTGGATTCATTCTCCCAAGCAGTGTGTTAAATATAGTTTTGGGTTATAAAAAATGTTAAAATAGAAACTATGCTATGTAAGGTGCTTTTTTTAAAGAAAGGACTTGCAGTGAGATAGCAGCCACAGGACACCTGAATCTTTCAGAGAAAAAGAATTCATTGCCCTCTTAGCAGAAGAAATGAACTTCTTCCCGCCTCGAAGGCGCTGTCAGGATTCAGAGGAAGAAGCTGAGGATGACCAGACAGAATCCTGTGTTTGAATGGAATTTATGCATCGTGTATGAGGTGTATGAATATGCAACAGGGTGTTGGTTTTAAGGGTTAATCCTTTGTTAATGTGTGTCCTTTTTCAGGCTCCTGCTGCCCAGAAAAAGGTACCCAGCCGTCAGTAACTCTTTGTCTCTATTGTCTCATATTCTCCTAATTAAACCTGTCCAAATTATTATTACTCTAATTATATTACTATTTTTATAAGCATTTTATTACTATGAAACTTTTAAAATTTTAAAAACAAGTGATTGGCGTTTTTCACAGACAGCTACTCCCAGGAGGAGTGACTTCACTCAGGATAACCAAGCAGTAGGAAAACCCTGATTTTTGCCCCCCAATGCCAGCAGGGAGGGAGCAGAGTTACTGGGAACACCTTTCAGACAGTGACAGGCTCCTGGCTTCATTTGGGATGTGGTTTTGCACTGCTGCTCAGCTGATCTCATGGCCTGGTGCTGCTGAAGAGAGGGATCTCCTTCCCAACTTCCAAGCCTGAATCAGGGAGTTAGGCTGGAAAAAAACTGTCTGGACTGAAGTTAGGCTGGAAGAAAACTGTCTGGACTGAGAGGGAAGGAACTGGATCTGTATCAGTGCAAAAAGATCAGTGGGAGCAAAAACCTTTCCTTGCATCACCAGCTTGCCATGAGATCAGTTCAGCTACAATGCACAGGCACACTCTAAATTTAGAGAGCTTTCTAACTCTAAAGCTGTATCCCACGTCCATTATTCCTCTCCAACACAAGAATGAGCCATGCTATTATAAATGCTTTTATACCAACGTTGTGCTCTCCACCCTACAGGAGCACACATCAATTGTGGATAAAGTGGTTCAACTTTGGAACATAGACAAAAAGTGAGACAACGCTAATGGTGGTGAAAGACAGGTTGCCTGGGGAGAGAAATGATCAGAGATTTAAGAGGAAAGAGGGGGAAAAAAACCCTACAGATAATTTACCTGTGCTTGGGTCACTGCTCATTAGTGCTCTGAAGAGAATCACTTCACAAGTTATAAATTAGGCTGCTCTGGGCTTATCCCTTATTATCCAGCTCAGGGAGCCTTTCACACACACGGGATAATGGGAACACTTACTCTGAATAAAATGAACAGAGGCAAAGAAAAAAAAAAAAAAAACAGGGGCCTTCATTTGGGCAGGAAAAACCATCAGGAGACCCAGCAGTGGCACTGGGTTTCACCAGTCACTTCTCTGTCACTCTGCATTTCCTTTCTCTGGAGAAGGGAAAACCTCTCCAAAAACAAATTCGGGCTGTGCAGAAGTTGTTTTCTCCTGTTGATATTTCCATCTACCCCCTGCTGGTTGGGGATTTCCAACAGACTTTTTAAAAGCTTTCCCCATTCAGGCTGAGCTCCACTCTTAAGAAGTTTTTGAAGAGACTGTTCGTAAAAACTTTTAATTTTGGTTATTAGGCAGAGCTCAGTGTTCAGCAGCAAACAGTCAATTTCTGTCTCGTTTTTTTTATCCTTTTGTAATCATGGCTTGGAAAAAATGCAGCTATAACTTTTTTTAAACATTCATGATTTTTTTACTGTATAGAAATAAAATTCAGCAGATTTTATATACCAGTGATACCTGTCAGAGCTGGCAAGGGCAAGATCACTCTTTTCCCACACATCTTCTAATCTCCTGCTTATATCACTGATAAAATAAACTCATTATTAAAAAGTGCTTTAGTCTAAAGGTTAAAGGTTGACAAAATCCACAACTTTGGAACAACAAAAGCCAGCTTTGACCAGAAAGGCTGAGACAGCTAATTCAGCCCAAAAAATTTTGGCAATTTTCCCTCCTCAAAGGATGAGCTGTGCAGCTGCAGCCCCGCCACCAGCAGCAGCCTGACACTTGGCCTTGCTCTTAGGATTCCATCTCAGAGGCAAAAGCACATGGCAACAAAGACACACTTGGCCAGTGAACCCAAGAGGATCTGTATAAATTAGCTCCCTGGAGACCTGACAAAAGCTCCTTTCCCTCCTCAAAGGCATCAGCCTCACGGTGAGCACTCCAGACAGAATTAAAAGGACTCTAAATCTGTCCACAGGGAAAGGCAGCAGCTGGACCAGCAGGATGAAGGAGAGAGTTCAGGCAGCCCCACACAGGAGGGGAAAGGGAAGAAGTAAATCCTCCTTTCCTTAGGGGCAGTTTCAGTGCACTGCAATCCCCTCCCAGGTTAAATCTCTCCTCTAAAAATGCCACTGGTACAGAGAGGGCTGAGGCACCGTGCAACGACTCTGATCCCATTACAGATCCAGCCCCACTCCGCACCAGCTTCCAAAATCTCCCCCCTCTCTTTTCAAATACTAATATGCAAAACAAGGGCTGCCAGAGCTCCAGGAGGGTTTGGACAGTGCTCTCAGGCACAGGGTGGGATTGCTGGGGTGTCTGTGCAGGGCCAGGAGCTGGACTGGATGATTGTTGTGAGTCCCTTCCAGCTCAGGATATTCTTAAATTCCAGGTAGGTTTATTTTTTGCAGCACTACCTAGTACAGGTCCAGGCTGCAGCCAGCCTCAGAGGCAGAAGTAAAATCTGTTCTGCCCAGGAGCCTTCCTGGAGAGGTAAAGCTGCCTCCCTTGCTCACTACTACGGACCAAGAAAAATTCCTCCTCTAAAATTTTAAGCATCATCTTCACAGCAAGATGCCCGTGACTTGCACATCAGCCTTTCTGCTGCCTGTGGGAGGCACAGATCTTGGCTTGCTTTTAGCTCCTGAGTCACTTGGGAGCTGGGAACAGAAGGAATAAGAATCCTTCAGTCATTGGCATCACCAGCTAAAAACACCCAGAGAGCAGCAGCAGGTCTGAGAGCCACCGAGCGCAGGAAGCACGTGACAAAAACATCTCCAGCAGTAAAAAATTAAATAACCTCGTTATTAATTCTGAACAAACAACAACACTGATTCCCACTCCTCCTTTGATTTGCAACAGGAGGAGGAAGAAATAAAGTTGTTTAAACAGGAACAGCTGTTACATCAATGCCAGTTTAATGGAGTCTCCAGCATCCTGTTCTCGGGAGAGCGGTCGATGTTTGAGGAGGAGTTCTGCCTTTTCAAGAGGACTTCAGAACCTCAAACACCAACCTGCAGCTACATTTTCTCCCTAATCAGAAGTCAATTATCCTGCTGAGTGATGACAGAACAATTCACAAAGTAAACCCTTCTCATATCAGGCACCTCTGTGATGGAGTTGTGCTGGGAACTTCCTTACTCACACAAAAACAAGGAGGATTTCACTTGTGCTTCCCACAATTACTCCCAAGGGCCTCCCTCTGAACTGCCAGGTGAACCTTTGGTGTAGAAAAAGCTTCACTGACAATGTGAACTAATGCACTTTTATCCTCAGCAGAAGTTCCCAAGTTTTTACAAGTCTGAGGAGATCTAGAAAGCATTTACACCCAGCATTTACACCCAGCTGTCTCTAGAGTTCACTCACAGAACCAAACTTGTGCTACTGCCATTGTTTCTCACTCCCCAGTCACTGCTACAGTAATGCAAACCTCCTGGAGAGTCCTTTTAATAATTTTTAACCACTTTGAAACAGTTGTATTATACTTAATAATTACTGCAACATTTTCATATCACAAAGCTGTTTTCAGGCTTTGCTCCTTGCAGGGCTCTCGTCCCAGCACTGTTCCCTACCCAGGTGTCTGAGGTCAGATAAACTGAAATTAGTTCCAGAGAGGGCTCTCAGTATCTGCTGTTGGATAAATGAAGCCACAAGTTCATGGAATGGGTTGGAAAAGACCTCAAAGCTCATCCTGTTCCATGGGGGGGCTGAGCTTTGTTATTTAACAATGAAAAGAAACAGCAAGACCAAGAGAAGAATCAGGGAATCCTTAAGGTTGGAAAATCACAAAAATCCAGCCATCAACTCAGCACCACCACGTTCACCACTAAACCAGGTCCTCAAGTGCCACATCCACACATTTTCTGAACACTTCCAGTGATGGTGATTCCACCACTGCCCTGGGCAGCCTATTCCAATGCTTGACAACCCTTTCTATGAAGAAAATTTTCCTAATATCCAAACTTAACTCCCCTGGCACAACCTGAGGCCGTTTCCTCTTACCTGAGAGAAGACCTGACCTCCACCTCCCTCCAACCTCCTGGTCAGGGAGTTCTGTGGAGCAAGAAGAGGCCTGGAGAATTGCAGCCCTGCACTAACACACCATGGAGGATCTCACAGCAACCTGGTGGCTTTCACCTCACTTGAGCTCCTTCCCTCCAACCCTCTGTGTGATCCAAGAGCTGTGAGCAGAAATGAAATAAACACACAAACAGTGACTTATTCTCCCCAAATGTGAAGCAGCTCCTGGAGGGAAGGGAGGAGAACAGAAGCCAGGCTGACATTCCAGGCTCAGCAAGCAGGAGCACTCCAGCACATACTGCTGGCTTTGTGATGTGCCACAAAGGCAGCCTGTTCCAGCTCCCCATTGCACATTGTCCCACACAGCTCCTGCTCCCAGTTTCAATGGCTGCATTACATGGAAAAGTCCCCTGGGTGATGGCACAAGGGGCTGGATTCTCCCAGCTCCACCTCCCCAGTGTGGCTGGATCACCACAGGGATCCCAGGGAGGTCTCCAAAGCTCCCCTTGCTCCAAGCTAATCCAGGAGGTTTTCCCTACATGGAGTCTCTCATCACAAGAGATTTACTTGGGCAGAGCAAAATTCCACCACACAACTCAGCATTTTACAGGCCCTTTCCACACTGGCTGTATTATTCAGGCAATGTACTAAAAAAAGGTGAAATAGAAATAAATAGATGTAGTGTTGCAGTGCTGTCCAGGAAGAGCTGACCCCTCATTCAGGGAGATCAATGTCTGCTGCATTTACACCCTCTAAGGCCAAAAATAATGCTGGAACCACCAGGAGAAAGAGCCAATTAAGCTGTTTTTCTCCCAAGCAGATGAAAAATTACTCTCAATTTACTACCTTACTAAACTACAGCTGAAATTATTATAGTAGGCTGGCTGTGGGCTGATAGGCTGGCTGTGTGCAACCTCACATACAGGAGAGGAAAAAAAAGAATGAGAAAGGGCCATTAATTTAAATTTATGTATTTATATCTAGATATAGACAGATATATAGATATAGATTAGATATAGGTATAGATATAGATATAAATATACATATATAGATATAGATTAGATATAGATAAAATAGAGATATAGATATAGATATAGATATAGATATAGATATAGATACAGATAGATTATATAATATAGATATAGATATCTATATAATCTATATTTATATAATCTATATCTATACCATCTATATGAAGGGAAGGAATACTAAAAATCCTCCATCCTTCACCAACAAGCAGGAGGAGTGACAGAAAATCACCCTGGAGTTTCTGGGTGTATTTCTCTCCCTCTCTCCTCCTTGTGGTGTCCCCTGGAGGAAGCCCCAGCTGGGTTCAGGACGGGTTGAGAGACAGGTGACACATCTTGGCAGGCCAGGTGAGGCTCTGGGGGGTTTTTGGTGTTTTATTGACAGATGTGTGCAATGAACTGATTGTGCTGCAGAAATCAGCTGCTTTGGGAGAGAACTGCTGCAAGGATTTATTCCTTTGGGTTCCCTGTGCAGAACAGAAGCCACAGTGGAGCACAGACAGAGCTGGGAGCTCTTTGGGGCCAAAGGCAGGAAGGAAGCACTGGGGAAGGCAGCAGAGAAGAAAGAAGAAAAGCACAGCGGTGGAAATAGCAGTGGAGGCGTGAAAGATAAACCTGAACACTGGGAAAAAAACTGCTCTGGATGGTCCAGGAGCTGTGATTCAGCACTGAGGAAAACATCCAAGAGTTCTCAGCTGAACAGAGGCCCAAGTTTCCCAGGCTGCCCACAGGGCAGGGCTTTAATCACCCCTGGGGGAGCCCTGACTCACCTTAGGGCAGCACAAAAGCCACAGATGTGAGTCAGGGCAGATAAAGAAAACCACAGACTTGTCAGCCCCTGGGACTGCAACCCTGGTGTTAACACTTTAATCACATCACATTCCAGTTCTGCTTTTTGGAAACCACTAGTAAAATAAATCTCATTTATGCAAAGCAGAGGAGATGGAGAGCCAGGCCCTGCCCTTGCAGAACCAGAACCTGTTTGATGACTGATTTATCTAAATAAGACCAGTTCTCCATTTGGATATAATTTCTTAACCAATGCAGAGGGGCAGAGGGTTTAACACCCAGAATGATTCTTGTCATCATTTAGAAGATGCAGTAGACACCAGCAGCCATTTAGTTTCACAAAATTGCTGCAGGATACAAAGATGCATCCCATATCCTGGCTGACAGCTTTAGCAAAAAGCCACACAACCCTGCCAGGGCTCCTTGTTAACAATGTATTGTTCTGGTGACTCAGTGCACTGGAATGCTATCAGGTTTATTCATAGATTTTTTTGATAGAGTTTTTAGATTAGACACAAACAAATCTCTGCTTTTTAGAAAAAAAAATAAATAAAAGGCTATGGCTTATTATTCCAAAGAGCATCAAAATTCCTGGTTTCTTTTCTATGGCTAAATGTACAGAGAACTGCAGCAAAAGGACAGCACCTCAAAAACCCAAATGTTCTTTCAATTTTCTAGTAAGAACACAAAAGAGGAGGAAAAATGACCAAAAATTGGAAATAGTGAATATAGTGAAGACAGTCAAAAATATGAAGCATCTCTGTAAGAACCATTGAATCAATTAGGACATTTTAGTCTGGAAAAGAAGCCTCTGACAGGGGACACAGTAGGGATTTACAGGATTTTAATGCAAATGACAATTCCCCAAAGGTGAGCTGGCAGTAGGTGTAGTTACCAAAAGGAAGTCATTCACCACACAAAGTTAAGCTTAGAAATGCCTGGACAGAGGCTGAAAGTACAAGAGCTGAATAAACTGATGGGAGATGAAGAACATTCCTGCTGGCCATGGCTGGGGACAGGGCAGACCCAGCCTCCCCCAGCTCAGGTGTTTGTTTGCCACATCCTGACTTTTTAACAAGCAGACAAAAGTCTCCAGCATCTTCTGAGGGGAACAGCAGCAAGAAGCAGGAATTAATTCCACTCTCTCACTTCCCAGGAGGTAGAGGCAGCACAAACCCTCCCTGCCATGGCCAAGTGCTCTCCCCCAGCCCTTCTCCAGTGTAACTGTGAGTAAAAACCCGTGTGAAGCACAGGAAGCATCAGACCCACACTGGTGTTCACGTGGATGGTGCCACATCCTCACAGGAAGGGACCTGCTACAAAACTCCTGCACAACTTGGCTCTGCTGCCAAGCCAGGAAGTCTCAGGAAGAGTTTGAAGATGAGTTGTCCCAAAAGTATTTTTAGATTCCAGGCCCAACCCAGTTATTTAGATATTTAGTGTCATGGAGAGAGTTTTGTATAAGAATGACTTGTTAAGGAGTCCCTTGAAACAGGTTATTTTGCCATTCTGCTCCATGGCAATCACAGACTGTTCCCAGCATCTCCCTGCCAAGAACAGCCCTTCCTCAGCTATCTCCCACTGACCTCAATCCATACTCATTGCTTCAATCACAGTTTTCCACCCTAAAAAGGACTCCAAACCTGAAATCCTTGTCTCCTACATTCATTCCTACAGGCACCAGCCCCACTAACCCAGAAGGGCTCCTGAAGGTCAATGCTGAGCCTGCTGCACACCACAGCAGTGTAATAAATGTTGCACAGGCCAGAGGATGTCCTGGGGTGTGGGAACCCAGAACATCCCTGTGGCTGTCCTGGACTGCCAGCACCCCTGCCAGGGGGTTCAGAGACCCTGGCACAGAGCCCAAAACACCTGTGGGTTTGATTATGACCCGTGGAGCAAATTACCAACCTTAGAAGAAGGTCAGCAAGCCACAACAGTTTAGGCAGAATAACAGTGAAGTTATCATGGGGTGGAAAAGTAAATTTTTGGGGTTTTTGGTATGGGGGTTCAGGAAGCAAGATGGAGGGATCTGAGTGTGTCCAGCCTTTCTCCTTCTTCTCAGCCTCCATCTTCTGCTGTGATGTTGGCACTTACAGATTGGTTTAGAGTAGAAGCTCACTGTCTAACATGGGTGGTAGGTATTGGGAAGGAATTGTAAATATTGTACATGTAGTTTTTAGTATAAAGACGTAACACCACCCCAGGGGCAGGCAGTGTGCCTGAAACTGTCCTGCTGGATGGACCTCAGCTGGACAGGAGAAAGAATTTTATAGATAAGGAACAATAAACAACCTTGAGACCGAGAAATGAAGAGCTCTGACTCCTTCTTCAAGCACCGAGCTGGGAAAAGAGATTTCCAAACTTTTCTCGGGGTCATTCTGACAAGCGACAGATCCCAACACTGGGGGAAAGCTGTGCAGCCCTGGCCTTGTGCAGACTGCACAGCTGTCAGCCTGAGACTTCCTCCTCCTTAAGATATGCAGAAGAGAAGGAGAATTCAATGGTATTGACCGATTGCAGCCCCTCCAGTCAGCAGATCTGGCTCAGAGCACACCCCGGGATCGGAGCTGTCGATGAGGACCTTGGCACGGCGGCACCGTCGGTCAATACCGGCATCGTTTGTGTCCTTCATGTGCCCCCCCTGCTACTCCCAGCTTTGTTATTCACTCTGGAATTCTTCACAGGAGCTGTGTTCCAGCTGAGGGGAGTCCCTGCTGTGTTTGGCAGGGCACAAAGATTTCCTGGATCCAGAAGTGCAAGGAGAAATGCTGTAATACACAGGAATAGACACCTGAGCCCAGGACACCCTGCGTGTACTGGTTGGATATGGGAAAAACGAGGAATCCACAAATAAGTTTGCCTCTCTTTCCCTTCTTTCTCAGAAGCACAGGAATTCTCTGCCCTCCTCCCTGGATCCATCCACACCAACCTGATGACACAAGCCAGTCTCTAAATGCATTATTTCATCCTTGACTTTTGTTAACAAACACTTTCAGTTTCAAGATTCATCATCCCACATGATCCTTAGGGAATCACCTGCTAGGACTGTCACAATAAACTCAATTGCTGCAGCTCCCACACTCACCTGAATTTTACAGCCTGTACCAGAGCATCCTCCTGGCTTTCAGAGGCAATTCCCTATTTCAGTCTGGCCACACCACTGCACCTCATGGGCCAAGACATTCCAATTACTCAGAATTTACTAGCTGGAGTATTTACTCCCTCACAGTTGCGAGTTCTAAGATGTTTGCAGACACCTCATAAAGCACAGGCTCGTTATTACAGCCCATTAACACGCATGCAAGACATTTTAATGTGTAAAAATTCCCCATGAAATAAAGATTTTCTCCTCCACTTTCAGGGCAAACCTGCCATCCTCACCATGAACTGGACAATGCTTTCCAGTGGTTTATTCCTGCTCTTTTCCACCCACCAGTCAAGCCAAGCCTCATTTGGCTGATTTCACAGCACTCATTTATGAGCAACCCCGGCATGTGCCGTGGCAGGAACCTCATCCACACTCCTCACTCAGCTCCAGCACCTCCAGCAAGGCTGGAATAGCTCTGGGGAGCATTTCCACTCCTGATCCTGCAGCACAAGGAAGCCTCAGGTGACACTTTTAGACCTTCAGTGCTGATCTCCCACAGCCCTGAGCAGAACTGCAGCAGTTCTCTGCTCTGCCACTACTGCAAGTGGGATGAGGACACAATTTACCACTTTAGATAAAACTGGAGCACAACTTCTCCCAAAACAAGAGTTAAGCCAAGGAAGCTTGTACTTTTAGGAAAACACTGTCCAAGCATGCAGACTTAATGCTGTGCCCTAATGGAGGCAATTTGAGGCTGACATCAGGCACCACAGAAAGTTTTATTCCTGAAATATGAAGGTACTCACTGTACACGGCGAGCAGCTGGCAAACTGGAATCTGTTCCTCTTCTGCAGCCAGCTCTCTACTCATCTGTCTGGAGCCTGTTAGAGAGGAAAAAGAGCTGTAAATATAAAGTGACCAAAAAAAATTTTAACAAATTTGTTACATCAAGAAGTGTCAGGATCTCTAGCTGGCCAGAGTGACCACGAGAAGAGTTTGAAAGTCTCTTTTCCCAGCTCGGTGCTTGAAGAAGGAGTCAGAGCTCTTCATTTCTCAGTCTCAAGGTTGTTTATTGTTCCTTATCTATAAAATTCTTTCCCCTGTCCAGCTGAGGTCCATCCAGCAGGACAGTCCAAGGCACTCTGCCCACCCCCGGGGCAGTGTTATGTCTTTATACTAAAAACTACATGTACAATATTTACAATTATTTTCCAATACCTATCACCTATGTTAGACAGTGAGCTTCTACTCTAAACCAATCCAGAAGTGCCAACATCACAGCAGAAGATGGAGGCTGAGAAGAAGAAGGAGAAAGGCTGGATATGCCCAGATTCTTCCATCTTGCCCCATTCTAAAAACCCCAAAATCTACTTTTTCACTTTGTGATAAATTCACTATCATTGTACTTAAACTGTTGTGGCTTGCAGATCTTCATCTAAGGTTGGTAATTTGCTCCATAGGTCATAATCAAAACCCACAGGTGTTTTGGGCTCTGTGCAACCACAGGCATCTTGGGCTCTGTGCCAGGGTCTCTGAGCCCCCTGGCAGAGGTCTTGGCTGCTCAGGACAGCCAGAGGAATGTCTTGGGTCCTGACAAAGAAGCAGGCCAGGTAATCAATGCAGAACAGACACCCTCACCTACCCAGCTCTGAGGTCAAAATCTCAAAGCACCCACAAAGCTCTCAGCAAGGTCTCTCAAGCAAATGCTGTGATGCTTGAAAACAACTGCAGCTCCGGCTGCCTTTGGAGGCTGCTGAGGTCAGACCTGAGGAAGCCCAGGAGAAAAGCAAAGTATTTATACATGAGAGCAGCAGCAAGAGCTTCCCAAAGCCAGTTCCTCCAGAGGCAGTGAATCACAGCTCTTTGTGACACGTCCTGATCCCCAAAGCACCATTACACACGAAAGGGAACAAATGTTTATGCAGGCATGGTGCTGAAGGGTTGCATGGGCTCTGCTCTGGAGTGCACCAAAGAAGTTCCCTTTAATATATTTGTTGTTTCAACACACTTTATCCCCTTAATGAGGCGCCACTGAAGTTCTGCTTAAACCCATTTTGATTAAGGAAAAGATTATCCATAGAATTGCCAGCCGTACGTGTTAGTGTACATCACACACAGACCAACTGTGCTTCAGGGAGACATTAAATCCCCGTTCAATTAATAGAGACACCTCTTCAAATGAGCATTAAATAATTCCCCACAATGTAGCACAACAACTGGCTACTCCAGTAAATTGGAATAGAAATAACTTCCCATCTCTCCACCAACAAAATCCCAATCAAAGCTTGCCCTTAAAACAAGAGGTCAGTACAGAGGGATGGGGGGCAGGAATGTTACTACCTCAGTGCTATTGTGTGCTTATATTAAAAGCTCTTCATCAAAAAATTAAATGAAATGGATGCCTTTCATGTTTATCAATAACAGGGCTAATGGTTTTTATGTAAATGCCATTACTTCCAGCCAGATCTGCAAGAGACTGGAGCCACATAGCCCCATCTCCCCTCACAGAGACTCCCTTCAGGCAGCCAATCTAAATGCAAATTACAATCAAATGCAAAACCAAGAGTTTTCTGGATGATACTGAACACATAAACCTAGGGACAAAGCAGAGATATTTAAGAGCAACCCTCCTCTTCTGGAAAGAACTCCTGATCTCACATTGCTTTTCTATCATGAACATCCATAAAAATTAAAGTATCATTTGGTTCTCATCTATAGTCATATTATTTACCAGCGTCTTCCTTTCTATTGCCATCAGTGTTACAAAAAATAGGAGGGCAATGTTGTTCTGTAGAGAGAATCACCTCTCAGAGATGTTTCCCCCGCAACAGGAGCATTCCATCACCAAAGATATTAAATCAGAGCCATAATAAAGCCCCAGTTGGATTTGCCAAGAACAAACTGCACTTCCACATTTTCAGGAGGAAATTTCTTCTTGGAATGGAGCTGTTTTGCAAATCAAGGAAGAAGGTGTTACTACAGGATGGTTATTAAGAGGCAGAGACACAAAACTGTTGTCAGCACAAGAGTACCATGTTCCTGTAGCATAAAAGCTTTCTGAAGAACACTTAAATCTGACCTCTACCTGGAGCACACATCTAGCCAGGATTTTGTCAGCACTGATTAAAACAAAGTTCTAATGGCAAACCTGAAAAAGAACTAACCTTAGCAACCGTGCTGCTTAGCAAGGAGAATGCACAGAGATTAAAACAAAGGGCAAAAAGCTGACAACCCAGCTCTGGCAGAGTCTGCACGTGAATCTCAGCAGGGACTGGCTCTAATACCACAGGCAGCTCCACAGCAAACCTCCATCCCCAAGAGGAGCACAGGTCCTTGGAGGGAGGCTGCTAATTAACAACGGGGCCGAGTACGCGCTCGTTACACGGGTGAGGAGCTGAGCACTTTGTGTGTGTGCAGGAATACTCACCGAGCAGATCCTTGCTAATTAACATTAATAACTGTGAGACCACTGCTGCAAACAGCTGGATTTTGGGAATCAGCCAGCAAGAAACCGTGCAAAGTGGGGAAGCAAAGGGACAAGACAGCCCAGCGGGCGCCTGGATCGCTTCTTTGGGTATCTATGATTAAATAATTTATCACTGTGCTCCTGTGACTACGAGTGAATGTGCAGCCTGTCAGCTATGCAAAGCCTTGCTAAATCTCAAAGTTTGACTGCCTGTAGAAAGAAATTTTTTTAATTAAAAACCACAGCCCTGACTACCTTCTCTCAGAAACTTTTCTTGTGGGCCAGCATTTCAGAAAACTCACCAACATCTTCTTCATGTTCTGTCTCACAGATCTGTTGTTCTACACACAAAACCTCTTGTCAGAACTCAGGACATCCCTCTGTCTGTCCTGGACTACCAAGACCCCTGCCAAGGGGCTCAGAGACCCTGACACAGAGCCCAAGACACCTGTGGTTTTGATTATGACCTATGGAGCAAATTAGCAACCTTAGATGAAGATCTGCAAGCCACAACAGTTTAAGTACAATGATAGTGAATTTATAATGGGGTGAAAAATAGATTTTTGGGGTTTTTAGAATGGGGGTTCAGGAGGCAAGATGGAGGGATCTGGGCATGTCCAGCCTTTCTCCTTCTTCTTCCTGGCCTCCATCTTCTGCTGTGATGTTGGCACTTTTGGATTGGTTTAGAGTAGAAGCTCACTGTCTTACATAGGTGATAGGTATGGGGAAGTTATTGTAAATATTGTACACGTAGTTTTTAGTATAAAAAGATAACACCAAGGCGGGCAGAGTGCCTGGAACTGTGCTGCTGAATGGACCTCGGTTGGACAGGAGAAATAATTTTATAGATAAGGAACAATAAACAACCTTGAGAACAAGAACTTAAGAGTTTTGACTCCTTCTTCGAGCGCCAGGCTGGGAAAAGAGATTTTCTAACACATCTCGGGGTCACTGTGACCAGCAGAAGCCCAGAGAACCTCAGGCTTTCAGTCCTGGATCCCAGCTTGGAGTTGCCAAGGCTCCCTTCTCCTCCTTCCCCTCCTCCATAAACCTGGTGAGGCAAGTTTTGGGTCCTCTCTGGCAAAAAGGAGACTGAGACCCCAACTTGGGCCTTGTCACCACACCGACCATGCAGGACCAACCCATGAGCAATGAGAAAAGGATGAGGCTGTTCCAAAACCAGCAAATCTCCTTTTTTTCCCCCACTCTGGACCAGCTCTGCGAGGCTGGGCGCTGTCACTGCCAGAACCACTGAGGATTTCACAGCCAGCCACAAGCATGTGTGAGCAGAGTCTGATTTCACAGCCCTGCTCTGACTTCAGCTGTCAAACCACAGCCACAGGACCTCTGAGCTGAGCTGCTCCTGCAGCAAAGCCATTTCCTCCCAAAGCCCCCAAAATCAGAGACAGCCACACACCCCCAGCCTCCACCCAAATGCTGCTGCTCATGGCCTTGACCACTGGCTTAACCAGCAAATGAAGATTTTTTGGTGGCAAAAAACTTCCAACCATCACTTTAATTTTGCAATTTTGCAAAGGCAAGGAGCAAAATTGGAAATATTTCCCTTCCTAAGAGCTCCTCCTTTGCTGTACAATTCACAACTACACTAAACTTACTCAGCATTATAATTTTTATTTCTCTGCTGTTCCTGCAGCAAAGCCATTTCCTCCCAAAGCCCCCAAAATCAGAGACAGCCACACAGCCCCAGCCTCCACCCAAATGCTGCTGCTCATGGCCTTGACCACTGGCTTAACCAGCAAATGAAGATTTTTTGGTGACAAAAAACTTCCAACCATCACTTTAATTTTGCAATTTTGCAAAGGCAAGGAGCAAAACTGGAAATATTTCCCTTCCTAAGAGCTCCTCCTTTGCTGTACAATTCACAACTACACTAAACTTATTCAGCATTATAATTTTTATTTCTCCTTTCTGTCATCACACAGCCTCACTTGCTGAAGTCCAGGGTTTTCCCTTTGCAAAGGTTCAGGTTTATGCACAGCAAAACGGTCTCTTACACAGTCTTTTCTTATTTCCTTTTGTCAGAGGCTTCATGCTATGATGAATGTGTAGAAATGCAAAGCAGAAGTCCATAGAAAAAGAAGCCAGTGTGTGAGGTGGTTTTGTCTTATAAAAAAAGAGAGCTTGAATTGACTTACGCCTCATTAAAGAGCTCCAGTCTGCATTTTTATTAGATGGATTTGGACACCAATGGATTTTTAAAAAATAATAAATTAAAAGCAGTTATATTCTTAACATTTGGCCCTGGATCAGTCATGTGGACAGAAACGAAAGTGGGCACAGCAGATCTCCAAACACAGGCATGGAAATCATTTTCATGGTGCACACGACCTATCAAATTTCAAGCAACACCAAACTACACAATGGTGTGACAGAATTCAGCTACTGCAGAGCTGTGCCTTGTCCCCACACATCCCTGTGCACATCACAGCTGCTCCAGGAGATGGGAAAAGGGAGGAGAGTAATTCCTGATAATGAACACTGAGGTGGGGAAACCGAGGCATGGAAGAGGCATTTTCTGCTACAATTCATTTCCAATCACAAACAAAACCCAGACAATATCCCAGCCATCAGCTTTCTTCACTACCAAGTGTCTTTGGTAACCCTGCTGTTGCCAAAGTGTCATCCCCTCCTCACACCCTGGTCTCTCTCCTGACAAAACACCCACAGCTCCAACAGAAAACTTATTTCCAAATCAAGAGCCAGCGTAGCTAATTCTGGCCTGCACAAAGCACTAATTACTAATGTAAATTATATCTCCCCAGCTTGATGGACATGATCCATGATGGCCAATTATGTGGGCACAGCAGATCTCCAAACATTGGCATGGAAATCATTTTCATGGGGCACATGACCTATCAAATTTCAAGCAACACCAAACTACACAACGGTGTGACAGAATTCAGCTACTGCAGAGCTGTGCCTTGTCCCCACACATCCCTGTGCACATCACAGCTGCTCCAGGAGATGGGAAAAGGGAGGAGAGTAATTCCTGCTAATGAACACACTCAGGAAAATCATGCAGCATTCATTTTTTGGTGGAAACCGAGGCATGGAAGAGGCATTTTCTGCTACAATTCATTTCCAATCACAAACAAAACCCAGACAATACCCCAGCCATCAGCTTTCTTCACTACCAAGTGTCTTTGGCAACCCTGCTGTTGCCAAAGTGCCATCCCCTCCTCACACCCTGGTCTCTCTCCTGACAAAACACCCGCAGCTCCAAGAGAAAACTTATTTCCAAATCAAGAGCCAGTGTAGCTAATTCTGGCCCGCACAAAGCACTAATTACTAATGTAAATTATATCTCCCCAGCTTGATGGACATGATCCATGACGGCCAATCATGTGGGCACAGCAGATCTCCAAACATTGGCATGGAAATCATTTTCATGGTGCACATGACCTATCAAATTTCAAGCAACACCAAACTACACAACGGTGTGACAGAATTCAGCTACTGCAGAGCTGTGTCTTGTCCCCATACATCCCTGTGCACATCACAGCTGCTCCAGGAGATGGGAAAAGGGAGGAGAGTAATTCCTGATAATGAACACTGAGGTGGGGAAACCGAGGCATGGAAGAGGCATTTTCTGCTACAATTCATTTCCAATCACAAATAAAACCCAGACAATATCCCAGCCATCAGCTTTCTTCGCTACCAAGTGTCTTTGGCAACCCTGCTGTTGCCAAAGTGTCATCCCCTCCTCACACCCTGGTCTCTCTCCTGACAAAACACCCACAGCTCCAAGAGAAAACTTATTTCCAAATCAAGAGCCAGTGTAGCTAATTCTGGCCCGCACAAAGCACTAATTACTAATGTAAATTATATCTCCCCAGCTTGATGAACATGATCCATGAGGGCCAATCATGTGGGCACAGCAGATCTCCAAACATTGGCATGGAAATTATTTTCATGGTGCACACGACCTATCAAATTTCAAGCAACACCAAACTACACAACGGTGTGACAGAATTCAGCTACTGCAGAGCTCTGTCTTGTCCCCACACATCCCTGTGCACATCACAGCTGCTCCAGGAGATGGGAAAAGGGAGGAGAGTAATTCCTGATAATGAACACTGAGGTGGGGAAACTGAGGCATGGAAGAGGCATTTTCTGCTATAATTCATTTCCAATCACAAACAAAACCCAGACAATATCCCAGCCATCAGCTTTCTTCACTACCAAGTGTCTTTGGCAACCCTGCTGTTGCCAAAGTGTCATCCCCTCCTCACACCCTGGTCTCTCTCCTGACAAAACACCCACAGCTCCAAGAGAAAACTTATTTCCAAATCAAGAGCCAGTGTAGCTAATTCTGGCCTGCACAAAGCACTAATTACTAATGTAAATTATATCTCCCCAGCTTGATGGACATGATAAATGATGGCCAATCATGTGGGCAGAGACTGGCACTGAACAAAACAACGAGGCACACCCAGAGCAAGCATGTCTTGCAACCACTAAACACACATTTGTGTGCTCTACGTGGGCAGCAACTGCTGTCCGGAATATTTTAACAGCAGAAACTGCACTGGGGAAAGAAAAAACACCACCACAACATAAAAAAACCTGAGTACATTCCTCCTCTTAATCGGAGCCAAAACTTAAGAAACAAGTAACATAATTACTTCCACACCAGAAGGAAAATAAACCCAAGAACACACAGAGGGAAAGAAACAAAAACTCCAAAGCAGATCTGCAAAATAGTTCAGGGCTTCTGTGCTGGGTAATAATTTCCCAGTACAAATCAGGAGAGTAAAAACTACAGGGAAGCCAATTTTGGGGTGATGAACCCACAGCACCCCCTCCTCTGCCCCCTTCCCCACCGAGCCTGCAGAGTGGGTGCCCAAAATCCTGCTCATCCTTCAGCACATGACCACATCTCATTTTACCTGAAATGACCTTTTCTGGCGTGGCCTCTGACACGAACAGAAAGAAAAACATTTTCTTGCCTTTTTCGCATCAAGCACAAAGAGCATCAACGCCACCGGTGACTGCAGGTCCCGCCTGTCCTGAGGTGCTCATGCACAAAAAATCCAACATCCCAAGAGGATTCATCCAGCGTGCCCAGCCCAGGTTTCCCAGCTGGGATAGCACTGGAACCGTAATCCTGGAGGGCTGGAAGCAAACAGGAGCAGGAGCAGAGCCTCTGTGCTCCATCCAGACAGTGGAAGCACGGCTGGGACACGCTCACTCTTCACCACTCACTCTTCATGGATAAGTAAAAGCACTTTAAGGAGAGCTTTTTTTTTTCCCTCCCTTCACTTTGTTTTAAATGGCCGAAGAATTTCCTCTGTGAATGGTCCCAATTGTGGCTCACGCTGAGTTATTTTTAAAAGCACAGAACCAGATTTTCAAGGCTCTGAATGAGGAAATGCAAAGCTTTTATTAAGCAATAATAGCCCAGACAATGGTCACAATTTCCCAAGGGTCTGAACACGGCAGCTGACAATGAGCTTTATTCCTCCACAAAAACCCCTTCACAGGCTCGGAGGGTTTGCTTTGTACGATCCAGGCTCAAGTTAGGGAGTTAAAACAGAAAGCTCTGTGGTCGTTTTCAGTGTGATTTCCTCCAGCAATGCACATCTGAGCAGAGATACAAAAATCACTGGGAAAAGGACCCATGCCCTGTCTCATTCCCTCCTTTGATACCAGGACATCATCCCATCCAGCTGGACCTTTCCTTGTGTGAAAAAAGCGTATTTTATGATTGGCTTTTCGCAAATATTCAAATGAATATTAAATGTGTTGTGTTAGAAAGTAATGCTGGATTCATTCTCTTAAGTAGTGTGGTAAATAGAGTTTTGGGTTATAACAAAATGTTAAAATAGAAACTATGATATGTAAGATACTTTATTTAAAGAAAAGACTCGCAGTGAGACAGCAGCCACAGGACACCTGAATCTTTCAGAGAAAAAGAATTCATTGCCCTCTTAGCAGAAGAAATGAACTTCTTCCCGCCTTAAAGGCGCTGTCAGGATTCAGAGGAAGAAGCTGAGGATGACCAGACAGAATCCTGTGTTTGAATGGAATTTATGCATCGTGTATGAGGTGTATGAATATGCAACAGGCTGTTGGTTTTAAGGGTTAATCCTCTGTTAATGTGTGTCCTTTTTCGGGCTGTGCTGCCCAGTAAAGGTACCTGGATGTCCATAACTCTTTGTCTCTATTGTCTCATATTGTCCTAATTCAATTTGTCCAAATCATTATTACTCTAATTGTATTACTATTTTCGTAACAATTTTATTACTATGAAACTTTTAAAAATTTAAAAACAAGTGTTTGGCGTTTTTCACACTTGGCAGATGGATCCCAGCTGACAAACTCGTCAATATTCCCAGGGTCAGGAGAGTGAAACAAAGCATTTCAGCTTTCCTCATTGATATCTGAAGCGCTCCAAAATGCCTCTCACTAAAATGTCACAGATACTCTTCATACCTCAGACCTGCTGCCATGGGGTATAATCAGATCCAGTGGCCACATCAGCTCTTCTTTCTTCCAAGCAGGAGGAAGTTACAACTATGGGGAGTTTGTTCAGTCTGCAAACCCCCCCAGCAGCCAAGGTTTGGCCATTTTCACTCAGCAGTGCTGGCCACAAGCAATTCCCAGCGCACCTGAACCAGTTGGACTGGCTCTCTCTGCAGCCAGCATGAGCTGCAGGCACTGCTGGAGCACAGAAAATCAGATTGGGTTCAAGATGTCTGCCTAGGAAAAGGGGTGTTTCCTCTGCTGGTTATAAAGCAGACTTCAAGAAAGGAGAGGGAAAAAATGAAATAACTTGATCACCAAGAAAAAATTCCCCACTTAAATGTCTCCTTTCTGCTGTCCTCACCTTCAGCAGAAAAGCAGCTAACACCATAAATTCAGGAGCTCTTGCAACCAAAACAAGTGTATTTCTATCCTCCCAACATCTCTCCTGTTCCCTGTCCCACTGAAAGCACAGTGTGGCTGCACAGCAAACCAAGATTACAACTAAACCCCGCAAACAAGAACCGAGCTTAGAGTCAATCTGAGCACTTCCCAAACTGCTCTGCCACACAGCCAGGAGAGACCACAGGAGCTCTCTCTTCCAGCTTACCACAGCCCCCAGGGGTTGTGAAAAAACACTTCCTAATCTTCTGCAGATCTGTCAGTCAGTCCATGACCAAGAGAGCTGGTGTGCCCAAAAGGAGAAAATACTTCAAATCCCTTCAGAAACACCTGCAATGCTCCTGCTGCTGGTGTAGCTGCACACCTCTGGCATCAGAGGTGAGACCTCTGTGCCTGCTGCATCAGACATCCTGCTCAGAATGCTAGGGACATTAGAAAATGCTTTCAAGTTTGTCCACAACTTCCTGGAGGAAAGGAAAAGGTGTTTCTGAAGGGGCTTGAAGTATTAATGAGGATTAATGAAAAATATGCTTTGTCCCCCTTGCTGTTTTCAACCTGGCTATGATCAGCCATAAGGCAACAGCCTCCACCATCCTTTGTCTTTTTTACTGTAACTTCAAGGCCCCTTGACCCAATGTAATCCCTGAACTTGGCTTTAAATGCTACTGAAAAATAATTAATTGTCTGCTTGTGGGTAAAACATCTGTCCATGTCTGTGTCCAGAATTCAGGGTATGTTCAGAAAATGGATGCACTCAAAGACCGAGGATGCCAAAAGCACCCAGATATTGCCATTCAGAGAATTCACAGAAGCACTTTTTGTGCAGCAACATCTGTAAATCAAAGCATATTATTTTCCACCCTCATAATCAAGAGATTTGCTGGATTATCTAGAGCTCTGTCTGATCATGACAGACGAAGCTGTTGAAGCTCACTGCAGCTGCCTGAAAGGCACACTCAGGCAAAGAGCTTGAGCAGTGAACGCAGCCCCTTCAGTGCTCACTGCCAATTAGGAAAACTCTCGGTGTGATGAGGAAAGAGCCCCTCACAGGCAGAGGAGTGGCCACAGGTGACAAATGTGCAGGCCAGCAGAGGGAGGAGCAGGCAGGCTGCAGTCAATGAGAAACCAGAGGACAGACAGCAGAACTTTAAAAAGGCAGCTTTGCCAGCGAGCACAGCTTCAATTAACAAGCTGTATTTGCAAGGCCAGACTCCAAAATGCTCCTCAGTATCCAATCACCTAAGCCATGCTTAAAGACACACCATTATAGCACAGAATTGGGGATCAGCTGGCTGAACTAATCCCAGCCAGATGCTAAAACTGCCAGCAAATAGGTCAGTAATGGATCCTACAGCATGCAGGGCTCTGTGTGAGAACAGTCACACACCACCACCACTCCTGCACCTGTGGAAAGGGTTTGAGAGGTTCCTCCCAGCCCCAAATCCATTTATTAAATTTCATTCTGTGGTTCAGGGGAAGGGAAGTCACAGCCCACCTCATTGCCAGGAAGCCTTTTCATTGTTACCTTTCTAGGTGATGTTAGGCAACAAGTTATTCACTCCTACACAGGTAGGAGCAAAAATGCCTTTGGGCATTACTGACAATTCCAGATTACTACAAACAGAACAGAAATCAGATTTTATTATACAACTCTGCAAATTACTTAAATCAAGCAAAAAGGGACAAGGTTAAACTAAGATTCCTTTCTTGCTCTGCCCTCCACATCTGCCTGTGGAGTACACATGACAAAATTAAATGCAGCTGTTCACTTTCAGATGCAGCACAAGAGTCATTTATTAACCTGCACAAGGTCCAAACACCTCCAAAAGCAGGGGCTGAGTTATCCCAGGTACTTTTTAAGACACTGCTCTCAAAAGAGAGTGGTGACAGATCCCATCTTTGGAAAGATTCAGGACTGTGTCTTACTGAGCCTCCACTGCCATCAGTGACCTTTACAGTAACACAATAAATATTTTAGCATATAATGAATTTGCTGCATTACATTTGCTCTTTGGGCTATTGAAGATCAGCCAGGAACCAATCGATTGGAGGCACAAAGCTCTCATAAAACTGAAAACTACAATGGAGTTCTTACTATCTGCAGCAAAGAGTTAAGGGGTGAGGAGAAAAAGGTGTTGAAAAAAAACCCCAAACCAACTCATGAGCTCTCCTTTTACATAAAATTCCATCAGATTCACTGTACCAGCCCTGAGATCCCTGCAGTCACTCAAGCAGGACTGGCCCCAAAGCTGCATCTTTATTGTTTTGCATTCCAAGATTCATTTATGCCAGCAGCAAACCTTTCAAAAATAACCTCAAAAACCCACAAGCTTCCCAGGAGTTTGAAGGACAGGCTCTGAGGGAAGCTGTGTGGTTTAGCTCCAGTTCTGCCATCAGCTCTTTGGGATCACTTCAGACACCTCCTTGCATCCTTGCATCTCCTTTTCTTTGCCTGCTTGGAGGTGTCAGGGCTTTGTCATTTTGCAGCAGCACCTCAGGAACCCGTGGAGTTGTTCACCTGCACAAAGCCAGCAGATACCAGCACTGAGGCAGCTGATCTGTGCCAAAACCTCAACCAGCCAGATTGCCAGATTGTCTCTTTTTTAATTTTTTTTTTTTAATCTCATTTTCAGTAGATTTAGAAAAATTATCCCAGGGGTATGGCAAGGGACCAGAATGTGGAAGATCATTTCATGACATCTGTAATAGCACACAGTTAACAACAACACCTCAATTTTTGTCTTATGACCTCACTCATTGGGAAGAGCTTTTATCACCCTCAATATCTTTACAAACACTCCCCCTCCCTGTCTCCACCAAGTCTTTCCTTACTGCCATATAAGCCCAAGGCTTCTCTCTCCTCCCCTAGAGCTGCAGTCAAGGGAAGATCTTAATTTCTTCATTTCCTCTGCCATCTGCAATGAAACTGGCTCCACACCTGTGCCAAACAAGCTGGAATTACACCATTAATTTCAGCTTAGTCAGCTCACCCTACAGACTAAGTCAATATTTGACAGATATTTAGCAAAGACTACAATTTATTTAAATTCAGCACATCGTGCCCACCAGAACAGATACAGCAGAGACGAGAGTGTGCTTGGGGGAAAAACACCAGATAATCAGATTTCTTTTGGATGGAGATCTCCTGTTATTTAAAAAAAAAGGGGGTTAGGGACAGAAAGACCAGTCCCAAAGCAAGCCTGCTTCCTGAGAAACACCCAGCATTCCCGAGTGAGAACATCTCAGCTTTCAGAGAGGCAGGGTTGCTAAGGCAAGCAAACAAAAGGCTCCTTGTGTGCAGCTCCTCAGCACATCCCCACCACTGCTGGTGCAGCCCATCCAAGGAGCACCAGCTAAATCCAGGCTCCATGTGCCCCTCTGAGCAGCCCTTCAGAGCAATTTGTGTTTTCTGGTGTCCCCCCAGCTGCTCCACAGCTGGCAGGGAGCAGGGAAATTCTGAGGAAAAGGATTTATGTGAAGACAATGCCAAAGAGGAAGGAGTCAAACCAGCAAGAAGAGTGTGGGGAATATAATCACAATAAACAGAACAGATCAAGCACAAGTCCACCATGAACTGCAAGTGGTTCAGTACTTTTAGTTTTCAACCATAGAAAAAAATAAACCATCAGCTACAGGAGAACCCCTCAGCTTCCCACCCCTCACACAATTTTGGTGAGATTTTGAAATCCAGCTGTTTGAAAGCAGCACATCCCAGCAGATCTCAGTGCTGTGAGTCAGATGCTCTCACAGATGGGATCTCTCTCTCCCCAAGTGCAGCATCAGCACAAGGAGCCCTCAGAGCTTTCAGCCAGCGCTGCTCAGAGCAAGAAAAACTGCTGAAGCCACTCCACATGCCAGGCTGGGTAATGACATCCCCCAAACAGGCTCACTCCACACCAGGACAGCTTTTAAGATGAAGCTGCTCCAAGTTTGAAGTTGGCACTTTTTGCTTTTCGATAGAAAAAGGCAGAGAAGATGGAAGCAATTCCTTTAAGTGTCACTTCAGTTTCTCGTGTCACATCTTCTGTCCTGGCAGACACTGCAGATCCTGGATGTCTCTAACCCTGTTCATCCTGCTGGCTGGCAAAGCCCCGTGCTTACACCACGAGCCCTGGGAAATGGTGCCAAAATTGAGGATTAAAGGAAGAGGTCAGTGAAGAATTCCAATAAACAGAGCATCCCAGGGAGGAGGAGGGGGAGTGTTGATCCAAACCTCCCTCTTCCCCACCCAAAGTCCCCTCCTGTCAGCAGACACCAAGCACTACACAGAGCAGAGCTGCCACCAGCAGAGAAAGCTGCTCGTGTCATTTTATTTTTTATTTTTTTATGTGTGAAAACGAAGTGTTCCTTGTTTTGTACAAAACTGGCTGGAAGAGGAGAGTCCAAACACCAAGTAAACAATCCACAGGCAGCCCAAAGCAGCTGCAGAACAAGGAGTCTCCCACCCAGCAGTGCCCCAGGGACCTTGCAGGGAGTGAATCTTGCCTGGCCAAAGGAACGTGCCTGCAAAGAGACAACAATAAATAACCCTGTGCTGCAGCTCATCAAAGGGATGGCTCAGGATTTTAATTCAGTCACAAAGTAAAGCTTAAAACCAAAAAGATGCATATCAAGGTTTATAGCAACAAAAGGTTTACAGCAACATTTTCTCTTGCCCCTGGACAAAGTCTTTGGCTGCAGAAGCTGAAGGAAACCACACAGGGTGGACACACAAACGTACCCTGCATTTGAAAGCAGAAAGAACAAAGCTCTGGTGAATGTGGGAAATTGGGAAGCCTGACAGATTTCACCCTGGTTTATCCCCTGGCAAATTAGCTACTGTTTAAACTTGGAGCTTGGGCATTACATCATCTGTTTGCAGGGGAGGTTTTTTTAATTTTTTTTTTTTAAGCTAAACCATTATTGTATTCACAGCTTGAGGAACATTGTTCATTCCAAACAAACTCAACTAAATGAAGGGGTGGATCAAGCTTTTTGAGGAGCAGGGAAGCACACACCTAAACTGCTTTGCAAGTTCAAACAGTAAAAGATTTTATCTGGAATTTAGCAGGAAATATGGAGCCCCTCAGGTTTGTCTATTCCGATCCAAGGATGAAAAACTTAATTTTTTCAAGTCAGGATGTGTAAAACCAGCCTGATGGCTGAAATCATACAGATTGCTGCTCACTCAGCTCCAGATCATTGTGGCTGGGTCCCATTTGATTCTTTCTGTCATTTCTGTCCCCTGTGGAAACAACTCCAGGTTCCAGTCCTTGGGGACACCACGTTGCCTTAAGGGATCAGCCTGAGAGGAAGGGAAACTCCAAAATGAGCTACTGGACATATTTCTGGCATCTGTTGTCTCCTTCCAGCTTGGACACTCATTTTGGAGATTTAATTTTCCCTTGAGAGGTGCTGATCTCCGTCAGTGCAATTTTCTCCAGAGTTGGCAGAAGCTGAATTTTGCAGCACCTGCTCCTTGGCACAGCTCTCACAGAGTTTTCTTGGGTGTTTTTGGAGGACCAGGCTCTCACAGCCTCAACAAGTGCAGCTCCAGCAAACACAAAGAGCAATGGGCTCTCATGTGAAAACTTGAATGCTGAGAGATTTCACACAATGTGTTTTTCTGACCCTTTGCTCTCGGAGGGTTGTCAGATTTTAAAGTGGAAAAAAGCCAGAATTTTCAAAAGGGAAAAAGGAAGAATCATTGGTCTCATCCATGAAAAGAGCAGGTTTCACACAGAGTTGGTGTGGAGCAAGGCCCTCAGATATTGGATATTTTCCTACAAACTAAACCCACAGTGGGCTCTGGCCACAACCCAGTGGCATCGAGGAACCAGATTTCCCAACAGCTCTGCTAAAACTTTGTAAAAAAAAAAATTATAATCTTTTTTTTCTTTCCCTAAACCTGACAAGGTTCTGTGATCTCATCACATTACAGCCTCTAAAGCTGAAAAAGACAAAAAAAGCAAGCAAAAAACCCAAAACCAAAATAACACAAACCCAAAGCAAAGCCACAAATGAAACCGACAAAAAACCCACAGACCTTTCATCATCACGTCTCTAGACATTCAAAAATACAGAGAGAATTTTCTCCTTCAATTAAGAAATAAATAAATATTTCTTTTGTAATAATACCCAGGATAAGCGATTCTGGCTTCAAAAAATCCAGGCAAACAACCACACCAAAAAAAAGTTTCACAAACTTCATCTATAGAACTCCTGTCAAACAGAGCTTAACCTTTAAAAAAGCAAAAAAAAAAAAAAAGTAATGCACACAGAAAAACAGGCTTTGCTGTCAGAATGTAATTAAAAAACTCAAAACAACTCAATTTTGCTCTATATCGAGATTGCCAGGAGCTGATCTGGGAGAAAGTCAAGCAAACAAATTTTCTCTCCGAGATTCCAAAAGGTCATTTCAAACAATTACTAAAACGCAGTACTGCAAACAACATATGCCAATTCTTTTTGGTTTTTTTTTCAATTTACAAGATATCTTTACTGCTCCAGTTATTACCTGGAAAGAATAATAATCCCAGGGATGGTGCAGATGATTAAATAATTGTATGAATTACCAAGGAACCATTAAAACTACATTTCAAAGAGAATTGAGAACTGTTTGTTTCTTCTTCCTCTGCTTTTGCATAACAGTTCCCAAAAAAGTCTCATCTGCAGCTCAGCTTGGGCCAGGATGAAGACATTCCTTCCCGTTGGACAGGAAGTAAGGGACGTTATTAATTCCACTTCTCAAAACAGAAAAGCAGAATTCATAGCAAGGAGACATCAGAATAAAAAGTCAGGCACTAAAAAGAAGCCCCAAAGTCTGACAAATTTGTACCCAACACACATTTTTCCAGTCGTCTCTCTAGCAAGAGCCTTCAAAACGTGACATTTTCTTCTCTCAGTGCCACTCCAGCCCCATGGACAGGAACTGCCTGTGTCAGCACAAAGCTCTGCTGCACCCAGGAGCTGAAAAATGAGCATCTGATTCTGGTGACCTTCACAGTCATATACAACAGCCAACTGTTCTTGTCCATTCAGCGTGTTCACCTAGAACGAGTTCCCTGTGCTTCATTAAATCGTCCTGAGCACACCCTGGGGCTGCAGGGAAGACAAAAGGGTGAAGGAAAGATAAAGGGAGCACACCCTGGGGCTGCAGGGAAGACAAAAGTGGACTGGGACAGCTCCCTGACACAGCACAGTGGCTGTGGCATTGTCCCACTGCCCATTTCTCACCTGCCAGGGAAAGGGGCTGGAAAGCTGCTGGGTGGAAAAGGACCTGGGGGAGGTGGCCCACAGGCAGGTGGCCATGAGCCCAGGTGTGCCCCAGGCAGGCAAAGAGGCCAGTGGCATCTGACTTGTCCCAGCTCTGGGGTGGCAGCAGGGCCAGGGCACTGCTGGGGCACCTGCCCAGGTTCTTTTGACACTTCTGGGACAAGAAGGACACCGAGGGCTGGAGCGTGTCCAGGGAAGGGGCTGGAGCACCAGGAGCAGCTGGGGGAGCTGGGAAAGGGGCTCAGCCTGGAGAAAAGGGGGGAGCTTTTCCCTCTCTGGAATTCCCTGATGGGACAGGGAAGTCAGGTGGGATCAGGCTCTGCTCCCAGGAACAAGGACAGGATGAGAGGAATGGCCAGGGCAGGCTCAGGTTGGTTAATAAGGAATTTCTTCACTTAAAGGGCTGTCCAGCCCTGGCACAGCTGCCCAGGGCAAGGGTGGAGTCTCCATCCCTGGAGGGATTTAAAAGCCCTGTGGATGTGGCACTTGGGGACATGTTGGACTCCATGATCTCCAAGTGCTTTTCCAATCTAAACTATTCTCTGATCCCCCTCCAAGGACAGTCCAGCATGAAACCAGCCCCTGCCTTTTGCTCCCTACCACTAAGGGGACTCCCCATCTCCTACCAAAAATCCCTCAAGCAGTTTGCTGTTGGATTTTCAAACTGAATCACTTCACTGAGGCACCATCTGAAAGACAGGGACTGCAGAGCTGAGAGAGGGAGAGGGACCAAGGCCACCCCTTCTAGCAGCAGGCTGTGAAATCAGCTCACCCATGTCACAAATCTCAAATTCAAAGGTCAGTGTCAACAAGTCCCAGGCAGTACTTCCCTGCCTCACAGACACTCTGCCATACACTCAGATACTATGGAAACGTTAACCTGTATATCCTGAGCAGAAGGAGGAGGAGGTGACAGAAAAGCTTGGATATAATTCCCTCTCTCCTCAAAAGACTCCACATAAACACACAAACAGCCTGAACAGCGAGATCTCTTGATGCACATACAACAGCTTTTGGTAAACAGGCTAAGAATAGGTACAGGGACAGCAAAGTGTCCAAGTGAGACTCCCCTGCACAGGAACACCAAGCTCACAAGAAGCATTCCCAATACTCCTCCTGCTTTAATCAGTTTTGAGGAGAGGAAATTTGCTTTGCTTCTTTTTATAACACTTGCTCCGTTGCATTTGTCAAGCAGCTGCCACTTTGTGTCCCAGGGAGAGCTGCCGGGAGCTGGGGCTCGCGTGTCGGCGCACGCAGCAGAGACCAGAGACGGGAGCCAGATCTGTCTGCACATTCCAGGTCACTCCTTGCAAGGCAAAGGAATTCCACAGAGACACGAGTCAGAGCAAAGCCTGGGTCATGCTGCTATGAACTACCCATGGGGATGCTCCTGGCATTGCCACCTGAGCAATGACACCTGAAACACAACACTCAGCGCCCGCCAAAATGTCTTCCCCCCACATTCTGTTTGACAAGGGAGAAATAATTCTGTAGCTTGGCCTTTCTGATCAAAATCATCATTGTCCCAACAACGTAAAAGTCATTTCCAGAGAAAGAGCAGGCCTGATCCCTGAGGGATGGAGGGAGATCAGCTTGTGTACAAAAAACTCGAGGTACCTGCCAGCTCCAGCTCAATCGTTACTCCCTAACTAACTGCACCCTTGAGACACTGGCAAAAGGCTTCCTGCTATTCATCATTGCCACAAAGTAAAAACAGAATCAGAAGACCCTGGAGGCAAATGCAAGAAACCAACTGCAGGATTTCTTTGAATCTTTTTTTATTACATCTTGATTTTTGTTTAAAATTCTCAGATTCACATCAACAATGACACTTTGAAGATGTTACTAATTTACAGCTTTCCCTGTGAAGAATGACAGCCTCAAACCTGTTTTAAAGGTAAGGAGTGTAAGAAGTTCGCAGAGCCCAGCAGCAAAAAAAACCAAAATGCTTCTGGGTCCATCAAATCTGACCTGCTCTGCTGGAAGGGAACCACGTCAGGATCAGCTCCACCTTCTGCTTTTAACAACCACCCCACAAGATCAGTGCAAGGACAGCTCTCCCCTTTGTCCAGATCCTCGTTTTTGTTTCGGGATGCACCGTTGAGAACTTTGCAAGGAAAGGCTTAACAGCTAATTGTCAGATGCCACAGTAATTAGTGGCACCTTTCCAGGGCATCCATCTCTGGCTGCTTTTCCAATAGCTGGCTCCTCCTCAATCCCCACATTAAAATGATGGCACACAAGGTAGGCGGCAGATTCATTTAGAAGCACCAAGGTCTTCCCAGGAGAGACGCCTAAGGAAAGAAATATCTCAGCTAAACAATGCACGGGTTGGTTTTTTTTTCCTTCCTATTTGCTATGGAAGTGCTATCTTTATTAATTATCTGAGAACGATGCTAACCTATTCCCTGACATGTATTATTAGATGTACAATGCATTTCTGGGAGTCAATGGGCTCCTGTATCAAACGATCAGCAAATTACCTCTAATGAGGAAGATAAGATCATACTGTCCTGACTTCTGGTCACACATCACAGCTTTGATGTGTGATGCTTTAGGTTGGGAGAGACCTTAAAGCTCATGCCATTCCACCCCCTTTCCACCATCCCAGATTGATCCAACTTATACCAAAGGTTTCTGACCTGTTTTGCTTGCAGACCCTCACAAGTTTCCCTGCAAACAGAAAGGGAATTCAGGACTGCTCTGCTTAGACTTTCCAGACCCCTCAGAAAGAGGCTCACAGCATTTCTCTACATATTTAGGCTCTGCTCTCAACTCTAAGGCTCCCCACTTGTTTGGCAGTCTCTTCTCATCACAAGCTCCAACGCTTCCACGCCAACCTTTTCCAGGCATCATCTGCGTGTCAGCAGCACTCCCCAGCATCTCCTCCACTCCACAGCACACCAACACAATCCAGAACACATCACTTCCCACTGAGTGCCTCCACAGAGCAGACCTGCAGCATAATGACTTCCTCGTGCCCGTAATAGAAGCGCTGAGAGACGCGCACGAATCCCAGCCCCGAGCGCTCCCGCGTTACGCACGGTGCGGAGGCGCTGGATCACGGGGGGAGAGATAAAGAAGCTTTTCCCACGTTCAGTGACGTGCTCAATTCCATCAAATCCAGGCCCAGAAGGTTGGAAATGGAGATGTGCTGATGGGACAGTGTAATGGAGGATGTTGGATGGTTTTAATTGTATTGTTTTTATAAGCAGTGAAACCAATTTTCAAATTAAGTGCCCAAATTTGAATTCATCATTTCTTTGTCTGGATTTACAAAGTACCCAACCTGTCAAAAAGTGTTCCCTGAGGAAGGCAGTGCATGGGCAGAGCAATGCACTTCCTGCTCCGTGGCACTGGGGCCTTTAAACAAACAGAACTCACTTCCAGATGAATCCATCGATGCCAAATAGCCCAGCACAGATCTGAGATGACTTTGTTACACTGAACAGGAAAACAGCTCATCCAGAGGCAGATGCTGGAGCCCACACTTCAGGCAATGCTGGTACCAAAACACAACAGGAAGGAAAACAAACCTCAGGCTACCTGCACTGTCACTGTCCCTAAGACTAAAGTCAGATGAGAAGGTACCTGGAAGTATTTTCAGCCATAAAAGAAAGCATTTTATGACACAAGACAGGTAAAAAACCAAGCAGCTGGGCACTGTGCAAAGCAGGGGAATAAAAATGTTACTTTTGCACTGGGGAATGTTCTTAACATTTCCTGTTAGAAGAAACTTGAAAGTGTTTTTTAGAATCCATGGCTTAATCCCGTGTTCTGATACCACTCCCAGGCAGACATTTGCATTAGAAAAGTGGTACATTTTCTTAATGCACCAAAATTCACAGGGAAAGGGGAGGGCAGAGGACAGCAGAGCAAACACAGACTCCAGGCAACAAGATTCCAGTCATTTAGGAAGCTGAGTGTAAGAGCAGAAAATCTGAGCCTCATTAAGAATATGTGCTTTAAAATAGTCTTTATGTCCATTAGTGACTTCAGATGAACTGCTGGTTTGGAGGTTTAGGGTTCTGTCCCACCCAAAAAAAACCCATACAGGATTGATTTGATTGATTTATAAGTCTCAGTGTTCTGTATTTCACTCAATTTTACCCTTGAGGAACAGATCACTTTGTAGTGTTATTGGTTATGTCAACATAGCCCTGAGAAACCATTATCCATTTACCACCAATTAGCAGGGACAGATCATCAAATCCCAGAATGGTTTGGGTTGGGAGGGACCTTAAAGCTCATCCCAATTCCACCCCATACCATGGGCAGGGACACTTTCCACCATCCCAGGTTGCTCCAAGCCCTGTCCAGCCTGGCCTTGGACATTTCCAGGGATCCAGGGGCAGCCACAGCTTCTCTGGGAATTCTGTGCCAAGGCCTCACCACCCTCCCAGCAAAGAATTCTTTCCTAAAATCTAACCTAAACCTGCCCTCTTCTCATCCCAGATGGATTAGTCAGACCTCTAAACTGCTCTTGCCGGTAACAGGCACCAATTAACAAACTGCAATGACTTCACAGAAACGGGATTTCAATTTGCACTTCAAAACTGGCCCTGCAAGTGCTGTAATAACATCAATTTACCTGCTGGGTCAGGCTTCCTACGCTCAGGCAGCCCAGGGATCGATGAGCTGCACATGTTTCTGTCTTTATCCTTCCTAAACAAACCCCAAAACCTCAAACTGGCTTTGCACCTCTTCTCAGGCAGCATCCACCACCACGATCTGCATGTGCTGAGCTGCAAGAGCCAAACTCGAGCACGAGGAGCCCCAGTGAGCAGCACTTGCAGGTGCTCCCTGAGAAGCAAATTCTGCTTTTGAGGATTGCAGCCCCACCACTGCAGCTCATGGCCATGATAGCTTTAGCCCAGCCTGTGTCAGCACAGGTTGTAGGAGGCAACTGGAGGCCCCAGCTGCATCCCCCAAATCCCATGGGAATGCTTTCCCCACTGCCAAGCCACACAGCAGCAGAGATATTTTTTTGTCTTTTCAGTAGAGAGTGGCATATCTAAACAAGCCTATGAGTTACACTTGTCTTTTTCACATGAAAACAACAAAAAAACCCCAATATTTTGCTTGTTGGGGGTTTTGCTCATTAGGAGTAACACCAAATACTCCACCCAGAGTTAGGAGTTGCTTCAAAATATTCACAATCTGCTCCTTCTCAAAAAATAAAGGTATTTAGCACAGATTGCAGGAAAAATCTCTGGTGATGAGACAGGAGCCAATGACCATGAGGTCCCTTCCAGTTCACTGCTCCTGTGGGGTCTCCAAAGCAGAAAAATCGTCTCTGGAGCAGAAACCAATTCACAAAGGGCTGCCGTGATCTTGGCATCAAACAGGTAACATCTGTGGTTAGCTGCAATTCCCAGCCTGGTGAAAACATTACTGTGGGCAGCAGGAGGAATGCCCTGGGAAAACAGGCAAGGCAACTGGGAGAGGTGATAGGAGTCAAAGAGCAAGGAGAAAAAAATCAGACAACAGAGCCTGGAAGGGAAAAACAACAAATACACACAAAATACACATGGCCCAGAAGGAGAGAGACATTAAAAACTTAAGCTGAAGGTGTTGTGGCATTTCAAGAATTAACAGCCGTGGGAAGCAGGCTCAGGAAGGGCTCTGGCTCCCCATAAGCAAACAAAAGTTGGGAATGCATCAACAACAGCCAACTCATCAGCTAAACAGTCCCAGAGATCCACAAATATTCAAGGGAAGATGATGATGATGATGATGATGACTATCTTTCCCAGGACATCTGAACAGCACACAAACAAACCTCCAATTTTGCCATGTATCGTTGAGACTCAGCCCAAGTGAAGGCAATTCAACAATCATGTTTCACTTGTTCCCAGCGTTTGCTGCTTTTGCTCTGACTTGACAATTGCCAAAATCCATCCTCACGTGTAAACAAACACGAGAGCTAACAGCCCCCACTTGAAAAATCAGAGGATTCCAGAAAACTGCTCTGGACTTCCCTTCTGCAACGCGACATCAAGAAGTTCAAGAACTGTCTGTACCGCAGCTGAGCTGCCGGAAAAATTTGCTCAATGGAGGCAGGCAATTATCCCAGCTCCAGAACCCCTGAACACCGAGCTGAACCCATGCAAAGTTCCATTTCTGGAATGAGAAATGGAAAAGCAGAGGCATCCCAAAGGCCTGAGCGGGTACAGATAACACTGCATGATAACAACTGGGCTCTCAGATGGTCCGTGAAGTTAAGGGATTTGTCAGGGGGAGATGAATCTCCCCATCATCACATCATCAGACTGTGGTTCATTTCTGCTGCTATTTCTGCATAGAAACCAGTTTAAGATTACTCAGTACTTGATAAAACCCGCCAGCCCACGTTCCAAGATGTTACTATCTCGGATATCATAGATTTCTCCATGAGAACAGAAATATCTCAGATAATCACCTGCATGTGACACTCCTCTCAGGAAACAAAGTTATTTAATCTTCTTCACACACATGTGAGGCTTGCAGCGCAAGAAACCCAGGCGCTTTAAAGTTATCATATCACGGTATCAATGCACAAGGTCTATCAGACTCACATAAAAGCAACAAGAGGTCAGAAAGTGGTCAGTGCTTGGATTTTAACACACACACAGCAACAGAACAGCTTATCTAAAGTGCTTCTCAGCATCTCTGTGAATCCTTAATACCATTTGAACCATTTCCAGCCCCTTCAGGCTCCTAATTGTTTGGGTTTGGACCAGCCTAACGGGGTTATTAGCCTGTCAGCATTAAGTTGTTATCACCACACAGGTAAAATTTTTGGTAAAGACCCCAATGTTTTTTGAGCAGGAAGGGACCTCATGTGGGAAAAAATAATAACACAGACCTCAACTTTAGTAAATAACTCACAGGAGAGCAATACCAGCCACGCCAAGAAGCCCAGAGCGAGGGCAGCCTCGTCCTTGCTGTCCTCACCAGCTCACAAGGCAGAACCCCAGCAAGAACCACAGGGAGCACAACTCAGGCACTGCCTCAGAGTGGGAGAAATGGAACTGCACTGGCCAGGGTGGATGTGACGGTCCCTGAAACGCTGGGGATCCACAGGCGGGACAAGAAGGTCTCAGGATCCTTGCTGGATGCAGGAGGGAGGACAGGGCAGGAAGGCTGGAGCCTGTCAGCAGCACCTGGGCACCACAGCCCTCCTGTCATGAGGGTCCCCAGGCTTGGGGGGACCCCTCCACAGTGCCCCTCATGCTGTGAGGGACTCGCACAGCCCACCAGCCCTGGGGAGCTCTCCCAGCCTTGCGGGGGTCCCCCCTTGCAGTGTGACATCCCCACAGCGCTTCTCACGCCGTAAGGTGAGGGACTCTCCTCACAGCCTCACCAGCCCTGAAGGAACCCCCAGCCCCAATGGAGCTCCCGCACCGTGCCCCCAGCCCTAAACGACCCCCTCACAAACCTCCATTCCTGAGGGACCCCCTCACAAACTCCCATCCCTGAGGGACCTCCTCACAAACACCCATCACTGAGCGACCCCCTCATAAATCTCCAGGCCTGAGGGACCCCCTCACAAACCCCCATCCCTGAGAGACCCCCTCACAGACCCCCTCAGCCCTCAGCAACCTCTCCCCACCGTGTCCCCATCCCTGAGGGACCCCCCTCACAGACCCCCTCAGCTCTCAGGAACCTCTCCCCACCGTGCCCCCAGCCCTCACGGATCCTCGCTCACAGCCCCCCCAGCCCTGAACGATCCCCGCTCACAGCTCTCTCCAGCCCTAAGGGATCCCCGCTCACGGCTCCTTCAGCCTTGAGGGACCCCTCTCGCAGTCCCCCCAGCCTTGAGGGACCCCCGCTCAGAGCTCCCCCAGCCCTAAGGGACCCCGCGCCCCCCTCCAGCCCCTCAGGGACGCCCCAGCCGATTCCCCCCCCACGCCGCCGCTCCAGGGGGCTTCCCCCGGACTGTACCATTCCCGCCTTACCCGGCCCCACGGGCTGCCGCGGGGGGGTTCCGGGAGGGGGGGGTATTACCGCTCCCACCTTCCTCCCCCTCTCCCCGCGCGTGGTACGGTCCGCTCCTACCTCTCGGCGCCCTCACTTCGCCCTCCCGGCGGAGCCGCGAGTGGCTGGGGGGGGAGCCATAGCCGCTGCCTCGTCTTCCCGCTCCGTCCGCCCTCCCCTGCTCCCCCCCCCCACGGGCTGGACACAGTTGGTTTATTCCGAGAAGCCGGCCGGTCTTCTCCCCTTAAACCGCTGGGTCTCGCACGTCTTCGGCCATTTCCGACTGAACCGGCGGAAGTTGCCGAAGTGGCGGCGGAACTTAACGAAGAGAGGCGGCGATAGCCGAAGCGAGGGCGGAGATAGGCGAAGCGGGGGCGGAGATAGGCGAAGCGGGGGCGGAGATACCCGAAGGGTTGAGGGCGGGGAGCAGCGAGACTCGCCTCCGGAACGTGCCGGGAACAGCCGAAGCCTCCCCCAGCTCGGCTCTCGCCACTGCGCACGCGCGCTGAGCCCGGGAGCGTTTTCCCGCCTAAAAGGCGGGCGCGCGCCCCCCGTCCCTCACACCCTCCGCTCCCCTCATGGAGAAGCCGCCATGTTGGCAGGGTGCGATGCTGCCTGGAAGGGGCGGCCGCAGCCCGGCCCTGTGGGCAGGCAGCTCTGTGTGTCCCCTAAAACCCTGTCAGAGTGTCCCCCTGGAGCTCAGACAGTGCATGAAGTGTTTTATATCCCCCAAGAACTCTGTGAGGATGCCGCCATGGAGCTCTGTCATGCCTCAGCGCTATAGTGATGTGGTTGCCACTGATGCGCTGAGAGACGTCCAGGTGCCTCCTGGTAAAAGGGGTTAGGGAAACAACTGTGTTGCGTGAAACTGATCAGCAGATACTAAAATACCGCTATGGTTTGGAGTTTGTTAAAAAATGACATCCAGATCCACGCTAGAGGGTTGGCGTGAATAGCATCAGTGGTTAAATGTTGTGAAGTCAGAGGAGCCATGTAGAAATGAGTACCAAACATAGCATGCAACAGATGGTAACTGAAGCAAAAGGGGTGGGGGGGGGGGGGGGGAGCAATGAAGAAATAAAGGAGGGGGAAAGGCAAGTAACAGTGCCAGCATCTTCTCACAACCAAACCACATCGCACAGGTCCAGTCCTGTGTCTATGCATTCTAATTTTATGTATTAGGAGCTCCATGAAAGGCATTTGTATCTATGGCAATCAAATCCCACACCAAAACACACAATATGGCAACTTTGGGGGAATTAGAGAGTTTTTCACAGGAAGAAATGAGAGTTCATCTCCAGGAGTAAAGAGGGTGGTGTGTTTCTGGCCAAAAAGCTCCAAGAATCTCAGCTTTAATAAAACATGAGCACTTCAAAGCAGGGAAAAACCACTTTTCCATCACTCTGCACTTTTTAACAGTCATTTACACATGTGTAAAAATGCAAGGAGAAACTAACTTTTATTCTGAGATGAAAAACCAGCGAGGGGTGAGGCAGGGGCACAGGTCTGCCCTTTGATAAACAATAAAAAATCCAATCTCGCCGCAGGGAACGTGCTGTACGGAAGGGCAGGAATAGGTACTGCAGGTTCAAAGGAGAAACAATACTTTTTATATTTTATCAGGACAAAAATTTTAAAAAGACTATGACTATGGCACAGTATAAAGGCTAAATTAACATTCAAATCACTGAACACACCCACGTTGTCCTACCACACACATCTGTTCCCACTGTGCCATGGCTGGGGTTTTGTATTCTACCCTGATCTACTTGGAGCTCTGCAGGAAGAAATAGGGGACAATCATTCCCTTCAGGTCCTCACTGAGGAAGAAACACGAGTGGAGAATCACTTCAGGGACAGCTCAGGAGAACAATTCTTCTCCCAGCTCCCAAAAGAAAAGCTGTCAGGATCAGTAGTCGGTCTGGCAAGTCTCCCTTTCAGGAAGCACTATCAAGGCTATTACAGATTATACTGACAGAGACACCTTCAGATTTAATCCCTTTCTCTGTGTGTTTCCCCTTCTTCCTCTTACAGGAATTGGTTTTAAAGAGGAGTTTTTAGCTTCCCTTCTACCAAGTGAAAAATCCACTGCTCCGCTGCCTTCTGCTTATCCCAAAAGAAAAACTACTATATTCAAATACCCTCATTTCCCACCTTTTCTGCCATCTGGGCTTTTATTTCTCATACAGATGTAAAAATTCCACATGAGAAATGGATCCAAAAGGGCAGGGTCTATAATCTATGATTAATAATTATTTAAATAAGAAAATAAGTTGCCAATAAAGTTGCTCGACACTTTCCTGGCAAGGAAAAGCCTTTCACTCCTATCAGCTTCCAAACCTGTTTTCCCAAAGGTACAGACTCAATTCACACTGCCAGTCCTGTTAAGAGACTTGGAAACTCCATGGTGACCTTGAGTTGAAGCTGACAGGGTGAAGGACTAAAAACACTAATCCTACTGTAGGGAAACGTGCAAATGTAAAGCAAAGCCACCTAAAAAGCAGCCACAGTTTTGATCTTGGCCTTGTGTTTAACTTTTAGGAAGAAATTCTTCCCTGTGAGGATGGTGAGGCCCTGGAATAGAATTCCCAGAGAAGCTGTGGTTGCCCCATCTCTAGAAATGTCCAAGGCCAGGTTGGAGATGGGGCTTGGAGCAGCCTGGGATGGTGGAAGCTGTCCTTGCCCATGGCAGGGGGTGGCGCTGGAGGAGCTTCAAGGTCCCTTCCAACCCAAACCAGAGTGGGATTTCTGCTGACAGAACAACTTTTTTAAGCACCTCTGTATCATTTCAGGCTGGGAACCTCCCTTATATTCATTACCTTTCAAGTTACTCTGCACTTGGCAGCTGTAGCTGGACACAGTGAATGCCATCACACCTTTGTGTGTAAATGGTCCCCACTTCCCCTCTTTTTCTTACCCCCACCACATTCCCTCTTCCTCACCCCGCTTCCTCCTGAGCATGGCTTGAATCCCGGGGTCTCCAATCTGCTCTAAATTCCATTGAGTCATTGCAGGCAGGTATTAAGGAGTTTCAGAGCCAGCTAATGCACATTTCCATGGCACACTTCCACGGCCTGAAATAAACCTCAGAAAAACATGGAGCAACGGTGGCAGGGAGGACCCTGAGCTTCCATCTTTTCCCTGCTGCAATCTCTTTGGTACATCTTTTTTAATCTCTTTCTCCTCCTTTTCCACAGCAGACGGCACCAAGGTCGGACCATCTGCGGATTTTACAAGTTCCATGGAATGTTTTCAGACCGCACTCTTAACCTCAGACACTCCTATCGGATTTCAGAGGATTCAGCCACTTTTTAGCCCCAGGGTGCTGTAGGTGCTAAATAGATTATCTCCATCTCTCAGCCACTATGGAACAACTACACAGCAAAGCTCAGTTTTTAATCCTGCTGAGACTCCGACTGCTTTTGGCCATCAGGTATCCCAGGGCTTCACGAGAGGAAATGTTAATCTGGAATGCTGGCCAAACTCCAGTTTAGGTAATTATATTCTGACAATTTACATTTTCCCTGCAGTTTTTTAATGGATATGGAATTTTTTTTTCTTCCCTTACTTCATGACAAAAAAAGCAGTGGCCTGGTCGTGCTCCTGCTGCTGGAGCAGCTGCCAGGCTTTGCAGCTTAAGTAGCTGCATTTCAGTGGTAGGTAAAGGCATCTCAGTACAGTTAAATAAAGCCCTTTGAAGACCCCATGGGCACGAGGAGTATTGTGAAATGTACCCCACTGCTGGCCATAAAGCATGGCAAGGGCTGCAACATGAAATGAAACACCCAGGAGCAGTATCTCCTGGCAGGAGCAGGAAAGGAAAAGTCAGCACAGGAATGGACACACAGACCCTTCCCTCCCAAATCCTAATTCTGCTTTGGACCCGGCGCAGCCCCAGCTGGGATCCAAAGAGCAAACACAATGAACTGTCAGCATCCTGCACAGAGGAACCAGCTCCTGATAGCAAAAGAAAACAAGCTTATAAAAGTAGTGGAAGCTTTTGGCAAGATGCTGGAGGACATTGCCTGGTGCTTAAATGGGATGAGGAAAAGAAATATCTGTTCCCTTGTTAATAAGGGCACGGCTACTGGTTTTATTTCACCTGGCTTTGTGAGAGAAGAAACGGAGTAGGAGCTTTTGTTTGGGTGGAATATTATGGATCACACTCTGAGTATGTCGAATTGCACTGACACATGCTTGATTAGGGACAAACATCTAGATAAATTAATTCAATTATTGTATTGTCACAGAATCACATAGTGGTATGGGTTGGAAGGGACATTAAAAATCTTGCTCTGACCCCATTACCACAATGCCTTCTTTATAAAACCATTCATAACCACTCTTGAGATCTTTTCTTCACAAGCAGCTTTCTAAAAGGCTCTTTTTCCTATTTCAGCAACAATTCTTTTAGTTCTGAGACATGAAGACAGTGCTGACAAATAAACCATGAGATTCTGGATGGATACAGACATGTGTAGCTTTCCCTCCTTCCCAGATCACTGTCAACCAAAGGCTGTTACCAGTACAAGGTGAGTATTTTTCACAAGTAGTTTCTTGATCAAAATATGTTTTTCCCCATCCCTAAAATGACCAAAAATTAATTTCAGTGTGATGGGTCACTCCTGGTTTTGGGGGAGCTGGACATGGTGGGAGAGGGTAAAGGTAGATGTGGTGGAAGAGGGTAAAGATTTCCTTTCCCTTGCTCTGTAACAGCTCACAGTAATTCCACACCAATCCAGCATCAAAAGAAACTACCTAAAACATATCTAAATAGAACTTACCTACAGAAATAATTTTTTAAATCCTGTTAAGAAACTTATTGCAATACTCCTAGAAATTCCATGGACTCTTAAGAAAGATGGAATCCAAAGCAGGAAGCAGCAGCCCAGCCTGGTGACAGCCAAGCAAAACTCCAACTGGATCTTGGCAATGGCTGAGCAACAGCACAAAATACCAGCCCTGCCTCTCTCCTCAAGGCTCCTTCTCCTTCCAAACCCTGCTGCACTCAGGAATCAGCTGCATTTCTGGAAAATTCCCGTGAATTCCTGCAGTATTGCAGCTAACCATGCTTCCCCTTCATCTCAGCACAGATGCTTTGAAGTTTTCCAGAGATACCCAAGGAAGAAGACACATCCAAATACCTAGACTAGCCCCAGCCTCCACCCTGGAAGAGATGGTGGGGTTCTAAATACAGGCACATCTGGTAACCACTGGTATGAAAGAGCTGGCAGGCATCAGCTTATTCTGCTCCACTAAATATTCCATCATTGAACTGTATTTAAACAGAAGGTAAAAAGAAACAATCATTTTGCTTGTCTATAACATAATCCCCAAACACCTACACATTGTAACCGTGGCTTAGCTCGGGCATTACACTCTTGTCTACCAAAAGCAGTTTTTTGTTTTAATTAAGCACTCAGCACTGTCTAAAATTAAAAGTGACTGCAAACCAAGCAGTTGGGTAAAGTACAAAAGCATTGTTTTCAGCGTGTCCTTTGTTGCACCAGACTCGAGGCTGTGATGCTCCAGCACTTCAGCTCACCCTCGAGTCCACCCAACTTGAGGGGCCTTGACAGGCTGCCAGATTGCTGAGACTCCTTGAAACAACTGGGGGAGCCCAGACTCTGCTCACACAGACCTGTGTGTTTAAGCCAGCTGTTCCATTTCTCCCCGGGTCCAGCTCCCAAAATGTAAACAAGGGATAATTCTTCCTTGTCAGGAAAACAATCTGTTGGAAATTATCATCATCCTGTAGTAAAGGCAGCTGGGAAATACTTCTGCAGGTGGCTGGGGAAAATACCCACCCTCAAAGCCCCCCACCAAAGTCAGACCTTCAGCCTGCACACTACCCATGGTCACCCCAAATCCACTCTCAAAACTCAATTTAAATAATCTTTTGGGACATTGTTCCACAGTTCTTTCTGTGAGCTGAGTGAATCATCTGTGTTTGCTAAAAATCCAAAGCGATAGCAGGCATAAAACGATCGTTCTGGATTAGAGTCACTTTGGGAAAAGGCTGTAAAAGGCTGTCTGCTGGGATTGTGCTAGAGGTCCACTGGAGACCCCACCGTTGGGTTTGGATGTGTGCAGAGAGCTTTTAAAAATGGCTAGAGAGAAAAAGAAATACTCTGAGGAACTGGCTGATAAGGGAGTCTTAAATTGCAGATATAGAAAGAAGAACAAATACCAACAGTGGGGCCCTGTAAGTCTGGGATGTAAGAGCCAACAGACCTCAGAACAAAACAGGCACTGAGCAAACGAGAGGTGATTCTGAGGGAGGCTTTTGGCAAATAGTGAGGATGCTGTAATAAAAGCCACTTGTGATCACTCAATTCAAGCCTGTTTTCCACAAATTGACTCAGTTTAAGCAAAATAAAAGCAGGTCTGCGAGGTTTTCAGTTTCAAAAAGTTGAGGTAATTAAGCGAACTAGTTTGAGAGGCTGAATGGCTGAAAGGCTCTGATGAGAAGACCTTGAAACCAAAAAAGAAAAACCATCTGCCATTTACATCCTGAATGGAGAAAGTGGATAAGAAGCACACGTGGGAAGTGAGGAGAACACGCTGGAGATTGGAGATAGTCAGGGTCAAGCCCCCAGGCTGAATAGAGATGCTGCTGCTGACTGAAGAGAGCACAGGGGTGAAGGGATGGTGAGCTCTGACATCCCACAGCCACGTCTGAGAGTGCATCTGAAATTCTCCTATAACCACAGACACGCCACAATTCCACTGTCCCTCTGGAATCACAGAGACCTCCAGGCAAAATATCCCTAAGGACAGAGGATGGGGAAGATTCAGCTCTCAGTGGCAGACAAGGCTGAAGAACTGAGCTGAATCAAAACATAAAAAGCATGGAAATCCTGAGCACAAAGTGCCCATGAAATCTAAGTTACACCATGCTAAAATAGCCTGGCACCTGTCTTTGATAAAATAACCACGGCCTTCTGACAAAAAGGCACTTGGTCTTATTTATTGGGATTTTAGTAAAGCAACCAGAAATCTGGGAACTATTTGTAAATGGGGAAAACGGGGATCGATAACGAGAACACCGGGATCGATAATAAACACTCATGTGCCTTAAGTGCTGCAGGTTTTTTAAAAAGCACCCTACAATGATAAATAACAATAAATAATTGTCAGTGTTTTGAGCACAATCTATTTCAAGGCCTAACTTTACTACAAAAGGCTTTAAATTTTAAAAAATAGATATCTAAGTAGCACAGGCCTGCTGCCAAAGGTGACCACTAAAATAAGGAAGCAGGTGGCAGCTGCTGCTTTTTCCCAGCTCAGAAGGTACTTCCTCCTTTCCACAGTTCACCCAATTCAGTTATTAGTGCATTTGAAACAGCAAAATCCACTGCAAGATGAATCAGAATGAAAATATTTCTTAAAATGTAAACCTTCCATGGGTTTTTTTTTCATACCTGCAGGATTCTTAAGTGTATTTGCAAAAGCGCAGGACCGGAAATCCAGAGTCTGATCCCTTAATACTGAAGCCAACCACATTGCATAATCCCATTAATACATTTATCTGGCTCCATCTTCACAGCAATCAGGTTTTTAGCCCTTTACACAATTCCCATTAGAAGGCTCTTCAAGCACCTCCCTTGGTTTGAAGCTATTCTGCTCTTTTTCAGCCTCAACTTTTTCAGAGCCTTTTGTTCTTGTGCCAGAATTGTCATTTAACTTAAATAACTCTTCTCCCTCTCTGGTATTTACACCAGTGTATTTATAGAGGAGGAATCTAATTTTTCTCTGCCTTTTTTTTGTCACCACATCACCATCCAGGTTCCTTTAATCATTTTGGGAGCTGGATTCCCTGTTCTTCAGATCATTTCTAGCAGATGCCCTCAGCTGCACCTTTTCCAGCTGGAATCAATCTTTCTCCTATGGACAAGGAATGCAAAATGCATTTTAAGCCATGCCTCACTAAAACCTGTTGCAGTGGCATTCGCATTTCTTTGTCACCAGTGGGAATAATTCAGGTGACAAATGTGATCCCAGACATATCTTTATCATCAGGACATCAGAATTATCCTGTGGTTGATTAATACATCCCAATTCCCACACAGAACCCCCAGCTTTCTTCCGGAGTTTGCATTACAAGAACTCACATTTGCTTACAGACAAATGGTCCCAAAGTCAGTCATTCTTCTCCTGGGATCTCCTGGTTTTCCTCTTTTGATGACACCTCCAAATCCCATTAATTTCTGCTCTATCATTAGTCAATACCTTGATTAACACCAGGCTTGAGACCAGTCCATGAGGAACACTATTGCTAACTTGCCTGCCAATCCTTCTTCAACCATCCTGCCTTTTCTGCCTTTAATACAGGATTTATTGATGCAAAACAGGAGCAAAATACTTCAATTCTGATTGATTTAAACTCTCTTGCTTTGCATTTTTTGGGGCTTTTTTTCTTTAATGAAAAGCTGATTTTTGCTTGTGGAGAACAACAAAAGCATATTCCTTCATAAATCAGCCTTTGCCTGAACTGCAAAGCTGTCCTATTTTTACAGTTGGGCATCTGTAAAAATTAATAAACTATGCAAGTCAACACATTTGATGTTAAAAATGGTAAATGAAGTTTCTTAATGACTAGTCTGACTTTTTCATTGTTCTTTGGGTTTATGTCACAAATTTAAAAAACAATGAAAAAGACACGTCGAACTTGTAGTTAAATAAAATTAAGCTAAATATGCTGAATACATAGTTTAAATTAAAACAAACTGGTTTATTGTACAAAGAAATTCTGCAACCTATAAATAGAACAGACTTCTACCTATTCAGCACGTCTTCAGGTGTCCAGAACTTGAAACAAAATTAATTTCTATTCTCATGCAAAGGAAGAGCTGATGCGCAAGTAAAATGAAAAGTGGCAAAAACCACTCGGCTAAACATTTTCTTTAACCTACCTGTCAAGGAGAGGACACTCACACAACCCAAACACAGCCACTGTCCTCCTCCCATCCCTTTTTTCTCTCCCCATAAATCCATGCTTGCACAGGAAATGCAGAAACTCATGGGCTGACGCCACCACAGCAGCCACAGGCAAGGAAGTTTTCCTGTGCAAGAGCAGCCAAACAGAGCTCAGGGAAAGGGGCAAAGTGGAGAATAAACATGGGAATCTCTCCTCCAGCTGCTGTGGGGAGGGTTTGACCCAGCTCTGCACATGCAGTGCTACAGATCAGGAGCTCTCCCAGCAAGCATTACCTCAGTGTCAGCCTTACAAAGTTTCTTCAGCTTCCTCATCAGAGTGGAAAGCAGAGGAAGTGATGACATTGTCCAAATCTTCATTCACCAGTCCTGAAGCACTCCGAGATCCTCCAACACGTGGCAATGCTTTTGTTTAATCAATACCACTATTGGCTCCCAAGAGTGCAAGAGCAAACAACCATTTGCCTTTCCAATTACAGCAAAAACCACTACATACAGAGAGATTTAAATTCAATCAAATTTAAAGATGAAGAAAAATCCTCCCTTTCTCCCACTACCAGTGACAGAACAATGCTATGCTCTGCCTTTTTTTTTTTTTTTTTGGTAATTAAAAATAGACTGAACTTTAGGAGTGTTATTGCACTTGAAGCAGTAGAATAAAGTGCATCATAAAAAGATGCCACTGGGATCGGTTAAAGCCAAGAAAATTGAAAACATTTTGAAGGAATGAAGCCAAAAACACAGAACCAGATTTAAACTTGGCTTGTGCTGTGGCAGGATGCCAGGGGAAGCAGAACCTGCTGGGGGAGTGTGGAGAGGGAAGGCTCCCTGCTGCTGCAGCCCATGGATCAGGTGTGATGGGCCAGGTAATGGGGGGGCACAGCTGGCACAGCTGGGGGAGATCAGTGGGGCAAAGCCCACTGCAACCAGCTGGGCTGTGAAACGTTCTCATCATATTAAGCCATGGCATTAATAAACATTGAGCTGTAATCTACCACTTGCAGTCCTCAAAGAGCTCTAAACCCAATGACTAATTCTCACAACCACCTCCTCAGGTGCAGGAACTGTTTATAAAGATGAGAACAAAGGCAAAACGGTGAAGTCATTGGCCACAGCTCCTAAAAAGCAATTTTTTAAACCAGAGGAGCACAAGGCTCCCAGCGACACAGCCCCCTCAGTAGGTGGAATTTGCCTCGTGTTTCTTCGACAGCAGGACACCTCTACAACCTAAAACACTCGTCCCCAAACCTGAAACTTCACATATGAAGTTACTTCTGTAATGTGTGTGAGACTGATTTTGTATCTTCTCTGTGCAGGCAGGGAGCAGCAGAGGAAGTAAAATGGATGAACTGATGCTATGATGGAGATCAACAGGAGGTTTTGGGCACTAAACTTGCATTTCAGCTTATATGGTTTATCCAAGCGAAAAAAGCACCTAGCTAAGCCTCCTCACTAAAAGGTTGGTAAATCACAGTTCTTAGATTCTCTCCTTCATCTCAGTTTTTCCTCCAGCAAATAAAATTACCTTAAAATTTATGAGAAGGCTTTGAAACAGATTCGCGTTTATGGCAAACTCTTGGAGAAAAGATGCACAGAGCATCTCTGTAACCAATGCTCAGCTCAGCGGAGATCTCCAGAGGAGACCAGAGCTAAAAAATATCTTAACAGAATGCCAGAAACAAGAATAAGTTACTAAAGGGAAAACAAACCAAACGCACTTGTGTTTCTAAGCACCTCAACAACGTTATCAATAAGCCCAGATGCAGCCTTTCCACAAAAGCTGCAGTGACAATCGATTCAAATGGATGGCACTTCTGTAATGCCCCTATTTGACTCTCTCGAGCTGAAGCAGATAAAAATTCAAAGATTGGACTTCCTTGGTATTTTTATGTTAATCTGCACAGCTTTAGGGAAATTGTTGCGACTCGACTCCAATTCACTCCTTGCAGTCAGAGCCATTCAAGTACCTACCAGCAATTTTCATACCCCTCGAAGTCTATCTCATAAACTGTCATCAACCCAATGCATTATCTTGCCTGAAAAAATCTGTCAGGAGCACCAGGCAGGCTCCCCCTCGGCTCAGATAAGCAGAGCAGACCTGATTCAGGCTCTTTTTTTATTTCCCTTTTCATCCTGATTTGTATTGTCTCCTTTACAATTTATTTTCCTGTATAGCACAAGATCAGGCTATGTATATGTATAATGAGTGTGCAAGGGACAACGAGAGAAATAAAGTGGTTTTAATCTCCACCTATCCCTCTTTCTAACAGTTCCTTTTGCTTCATCTTTTTGGAGGTATTTTTGCATTAAATTCAAATGAATTCTCCCTTTCTTTTGCTTTTGTTGAAAGAAAACAACAGGACACGTGAGAAACCCAGGTAGGAGGAAATGCTTTCCTGATCTGGAGCGCTTGGACTTGCTCAAACCTTTTGCTGTGTTTCTGCAGAAAGCAGACGAGCAGCTACACCTCACTCCGGGCTGCTTTTGCCCAAACTGCCACCGCATTTAAACTGAAAACCAGTTTTATTGCAAATAGAGATGGGCATCCACGGGCCTGAGGTGGGCCAGGGCAGCAAAGGGCCCCGCTCTGGCTCCCGTTGGTGGAGCCCATGAACAGCTGGAAGATCTCAGATCTCCCTCTCTCCCGGGGACTGTCTGCTTTCCGCTCAGCAGCGGGAGCTCCACCCCGCCCCGAGGCTCTGAGTACCTGGGCTGTCCCTCACGCCTGTTTTTCATGAACTTACACAACCTTCATTAACCTTCAGCCCTGTGTCTCTTCGTCGAGCTTGCCTGAAACAGGCTGGCAAGTTCAGAAGTTGTTGGGGTGATTGGGTGAGGCTGGGGCTCATTTTGTAAGAAAACAACACAGATACTGGTTTTTGTGTCACAGATCTGAGCAGAGATCCCAAGCAGTGAAACAACCTAGAGATTTAGGTGTAACCATGCAGAAAAATCACTATTTGGATGAACTTGGGAACAGCCAAATGTCTAAAATACCACACTGATAAAGAAACCCCCAGCCCAGCTTCTTGGCATCAGCCAGCAGCAGAATGACACTGCCAGTGTCCCAGGGCAGCTGATCCCAGCCAGGACTCTCTCAGCAGCCAGAGGTTGCACCACACTCCCAAATGTTTCATCAACAAGCTTGGGGCTCCACCACAGGCACAGAGGAACAGAGCTGAGATGGATCTAAAAGTCCATCCCTTTGCTCCACCAGGCTGCACAAAGTCTCACTTCAGTCATTCTCCTCCATAAGTCCACCCAAGATTCTCCAAGGTTTCTTCAGATTATGGTTGTCAGGCCCAGGTCAGTGACAACCCAGGCAGAGCAAAAGCTCTAATTCATCAATCCTTTTAATTCTTTAAGCCTCTCTGCACCACCATTGTGATGATGTTTTCCTTTTAACAAGGCCTTCAAGGCAACATGAAACGCGAAAGAGCAAGGAGCAAAAAAGTCCTCAAGTGGTCAAAGATTCATTACAACAGACAGAATCATCCCCTTTCTCCTCTCTCCAGCCCCCACTTAATTGAGTAGCCTGATAAATTGATGAATTACAGTGAAATGATCTTGCTGTGATGCCTCTTGCTGATGAATGAAGAATATCCTGCCAGAGTCTCCTGGTTTCAGGTGATGGATTTGAGACCAGGCTGCAATACAATTCCTTGTGACTGACAAGCTCAGCTATTTGCACTCTTAATCTTGATAATATTTGATTGAATGAATCCAAGGTCATCATTTCCCAGGTGGATAAATTGCTCAAAATATCACCAGCCCTCCAATTACTTCAAACTGCATTAACAAAAGAAGGTGAAGAATATTCACATAAGAGCTGCTGGGATTTCAGTCTCGTGGCTGGGAAATATCTACAACCCAAACCAAAGCTTTGCTGGAGCATGAATGAGCAACTGTGGAGTTCCATTTGTCATCTCACGGCCCACAGCCCTTTTCCTGCAGCCCTCAAACCTCAGGGACACAGACCCCTGGGGAGTAACGTTGCTCATGTTCAGTCACAGCCCAGCAGATTCTTTCTTTTTTGTGTGAAGTTTGATAGGAAGCAGCTTGGCTGAACTGGAGTGATTTCAAGACGTGGGAAGCTGGGAAAGGATAACTATTAATTGGCATAATTTTCTTTCAGCACATACAAACACTTTCTAATAGAGGGAAACATTAAAACTCCCATACTTGAGCTTTAGTGAATACTTTGGGGATGCAGTCTGATTTTTCCTTCCCATCTTCTTCTTCAAGAGGCAAAAATGGGAGCAAAAGCTTCTGCACCTTGGCTGCACAGAACTTTCACACAGATCTCTGCACAGCATCAGCTGGATCGAAAGATGGTGTGTCATTTGTGAAATATTCCAGTCCTTTATTGTGCAAGCTCCTAATTATTAATGTCTAGGCTCCGTATTTCTGCAGTGAGATTTATGATGTAGCTCAAGGTAGTGGATTTGAACTCATTTTCCCTCAAATCTACAGATGGGAAACCACAGAAGTGCTTTTTATCCCCTCAACTTCTGTAGTCTCTGGTGCAGAAAAACCCCAAGGAACAAACAAGCCCCTCAAAAGAGGAATCTGAGGTGAAAATTATCCTTCTCTGCCTCCACCACCACCACAGTGGCATAAATGTCTTCCAAACAGCTCCACATATCCCTTGGGGGCAATCCAGACAAATTTTAGCAAAATTTCACTGTTGTGTCTGTTTTTAGGGGACATAAACTGCACTACTGCAGGCCTCCTGCCATCCCACTGAGGCTTTTCAGACCAGGTGCAGAATGGGGACTGCAGCAGGAACAGAACACAGCTGGTGCCCTGGGATCAGGAGAAAAGAGGCAATGATGCAAAAGCCAGTGACCACACATAACCCTTGTAGAGGGAGCCAGAAGCTGTCCCTGTGGAACAATAGCAGGAAACTCTGTCACTGAGCTGGCCTGTCACAGAGCTGGGCACGGAAAAGTCCTGCAGGGGAGAAGAAGAGAACTTCTGTGCATAAAGGGTTTCACTGCTTCATGTGATTCCCACAGCAAACTGAAAGGGAAAGATTTTAAGCCTTGAAATTAAGATGGTTTTGGAGGTAAAAGCGTGGTTGGAGAGTCAAATGAAGTTAATCTTTTGGAGGTAAAAGCATGGTTGGAGAGTCAAATGAAGTTAATCCATTTTTTCTCCAAGGATAACATACACTGGAAAAACACATAGAGTGAGCAAGCAGCACCTGGACTGTGGCACACGCTGCTCTTACTGGTCTAACAGGGCTTAACACAAACAGCTTGTGCTCCAGAAAATACTCATATTTATATATTCACACACATATATGTGTACATATAGCCATGCTGGTCCCATGTAATACAAACAGATAATAAACCCACAACATCTTTTGACTCCAGGATGTGGGATTTAAATTTTTTTTAAAAAATTTTAAAAATAGCAGACTGCACGTGCTGCAGCAGAAGTTGCATTAAAATCAGCACTGCTGGTCCCAGTGAGTTATAGGTGCTTGCAAGAGGCAGGATAATGGGATTTCACTGTGTTTGGTTCCCTCAGAGGTAACTGCACTCTTATCAGGAGATGCAGGATATGAGGCTCTGACACTGCTCTGATTCATGCTCTGGAATAAAGCAGACATTTGATGGCATCTGCATTGCTGACTCAATTGTGTATCTTCAGTGCTGATCTTGTTGATGCTGGGAAAAGGGATTGGGAGGGAAAAGTGCTCCTGTTGCCTGCATGCCACGGCTTTGCTCTTTGCCTTAGGGCCTCACTGGTAAAAATAGGTAAATAAAGAAAATAAATGTGTTCCTGCCTCCATCCCACATCCACCAAGGCAAGGCTTTCAGCTGGTTTTCTCCACCCAAACTTGGCAAAGCAACTTCAAGGAAAAAAGGGAATTCCAACTGCTCTGTTTTCGGAATGTATTTGAAATTAAAAGAAAGTAAACCTTGTCCCGTCTTCTCCCTGTACTTTAGTCCCAGCCAGTCTCAGAAAAAGGTGGAAGACAAATATTTTCTTGTTGAGGCTCATTCTACCTCCAAGTGGTTGCTTCCAAAGTCTGGATTTATTTATTTTTTTAAAGTTTCATCTCTGCCACATCTAATTTTCTTCCTTCTGGGGAATAAACAAGAAGAGCAGCAGCCCAGCAGGTGATGAAACAGATTCTTCTCCAACTCTACAAGTAGAAAGTTGAGACCAAGAAGGTGACAAGGAAGATAAATGACAACCTTAGAGGATGCTAATCACACATGAGAGTGGTGATTTCCAGCAACTTCTGCCTCATCTGGTGCTCTGGCAACCCTTGGTGAACATTCACAGCCCTGTGTGCCAGACCCAGCACGGGATTGCTGCTCCTGTTCTCTCCTTGGCCTGCCTTCACCACCAGAGCTGTGATGGATGTGGCTCCTCAGCCTCTTCTTCTCACAGAGAGGGGCTGTGGCACCTTCTGTGCTTAAAACTGGGTGATTTAGCAAGAAAGAAAATTTATATAGATTTATAGAATCATACAAACATGTAGTGGCTTGTGTTGGAAGGGAACTTAAAAGTTCATCCCATTCCAACCCTCTGCCATGGACAGAGACACCTTTCATTGGACCAGGCTGCTCCAAGCCCCTCCAACATTGTCTTGTGTGGAGGCTCATCCTCATGGCATGACCCAGGATGGGTTATCCATGTTGGACAAGGATGACATGGGAGAGGACTCTCTATGCCTCGTGTCCCTCTTGATATTTTACTCATCAAGGGTGCAAACAGGACCTCAGGGGGGTCAAGCTGAAGGTCCTCTGCTGTCCTGGTGGAGCCACTGTGCAAGAGCCAGAGCCTTCCCCTTGCAGCTCCTCCCAGCCCAGCCCACCAGAGCCTGCACTCTTGGCATACACAACATCCACACTGGCTCTGGAGACCTCAGGGTCTCCAGCAGGAGACATTCCCCACAGGCCTTTCTCAACTCCCACCCTCCCACGTTTGGCCCCACCAAACCCCAAACCTGACAGAGCCAGAGGATTTTCAGCAAACAAAACAGGCCCGGGGCTGACAGCCTCGATGCCCAGTGCCAGGGCTAAGCCTCCTCTCCAGGGAAGTCGTGTCTCATCAAGCCTTGGCTGAGCACTGGCCCAGGCTGGGGCTTGCCCAGCTTCCCAGGGCAGCCTGGCTGGTGACTAATTAGCCATGATTAATAATCACCTCTTCCCTCCACAATGGCACTTCTGCTGGCACCCACTCCTTTGGCACAAAGCCCCTTGGGTTCCCTTCCCTCGGCGACCCCACTGCTCCACCAAACGTGGTCAGAACTGCTCCAGAGTCATCAGGGATGGACAAGGAGCCTCTCATCAAACCTCCAGGGTTTTGGGAGCTGCCTCCAACCACCACCAGCTGTGCCAAGCAGCCAACCTGTGCATTTTTATTTAGAGATCCACTGAATTTGCCCCATCCCAGTTCATCTCTACTGTTTAATTAATCACAAACAGAAATTCAGGGGAGGGTGGCTGCTCCAGGACAGCACACAACCATTAAATAAAATATAAACACCTCATCCATACTTAACATCAGGTTTGATCTACACTGTTTTCCTTTCCTTTTTCAAGGTGATTTGCAATTTCTTTGGTTGCATTTTGGGAAGGGGAGGGCTGACTTACTGCATAATCTCATTTTTGATCTATTATTAAATGCCTGCTTTCTTTTTTCTTTTTTTACCCTTTCTCTAGGAAGCCAGAAGCCCCAGCAGGAATTACAGCCAGAAAGGGAGGTGAACTGTGAAATGAAAGCTGCAAGAGAAAGAATTGCTTGGGCTTTTGTTTGAAATTTTCAGAGTTTTCTGATTTTTGGTTGGAAGAAATCTCAGATTGGCAAACCAAGGCCAGAGCCAGGACTCAATGAAAGTCTGGGACAGGATCACAGCACATGAGGGCCGTGGCGCTCAAGGGAGCTGGGAACATCAGATTTTTTACCATTTTGATACCATCTGAAGGCAGATCTCTTCCTAAGACCACAATGGAGATGCATCAGGGCTGATGAATGGTTTTCATCACCCTTTTTCTCTCCTTCCAGCCCCTCTGCATCGCTGGCAGCAATCCCTCCTTCTGCCCTATTTCAGAAATAAGGAGTTTCTCCTCCTTTGGCACCAGGACACGCTCCCACCTCCCAGCCAGATGAGTCAAAAGCGAGCCTGGCTTGGCTGCCAGCCCCTGCTGAGAGCTGGACGCTCCCCTTGCCACGCCAGCCACTTGGCTGGCCAGCAAATGGTCCCCTTGTGGTGCCACATGGCCAAACTGGGTCCCCCAGCTCCCTCTGATATCTGGAGTGGACACAGGCTCGTACAGAGATCATCCACTAGCAGCCCCAGAGAAGGGCAGATGCTCGTTAACATTTCCTATTAATTGAATTAATTAGTTTAACAATTTCCTGTTAATTTCCTATCATAATAATTGCTTTATTAACTAATAGGAACAAAGGCATCATTTAACCACCAGGAATGTGACTGTCACAGCCACCAAAGCTATTTTTTTGGGAAAATAATCGTTTTTTGAGTGCCTTTGTTTTTAAAGAGTGGCCCACGCAAGCAGCTGAGGGTTTTGCAGCTGAAATGGGCAAGTTCAGACTCATTCTGAAGGAAAAAGCATCCCTGAGCCACATTCCATAGAAAACTGATTTTTCCAAGGGAATAGAGAAAGGGCAGGGATGTGACACACAGCACAGAGAGCAGCTCCATCTCCTTCTACAACTGGACATCCCAGTTGTGGAAAATCCAGGGGATGTTTGGGGAAGAAACCCAAAAAATGGCACATCTGGAAAGAGCCATCCCTGGCTGGGAGCAGTCAGCAGGTGTGAACATCCATCTGACAACCTCGAGCATCTGAAGGACCACCAGGACCTCTCCTGGTCCTGCTACGAGAACCGTAAAATTTCTGCTTGAGCATTTCCAGGCAGCTGCTTCCAGAACCCACCAGAGACCAACTACAGATACAATAAAAACAAATGCTGACGTGGGACTGAAAACCCTTTCCTTATTCCCAAGGGAAACAGAAAAAGAGATTAAATTAAGGAAGCAGTTGTGAACCTTCAATTTCAGCTCACCCAACAGTCACAAAACCCTTTTTGGGATCCCCAGTGACCAAATCACAGCTGCCACAAAAACTGACGTCAGTGATATGGGAGCAGATGTTCCCTCACCTTCATATTTTTGCTGGATATGACTGATTCAAGTTTCTGGGCACAAAACCAGTTGGAAAGAGCCTGTTCCCAGAGATGTATGCCTGCTAAAAACACCAGAGCTGGATGCCACTGTGACATGAGGGATGTATGTGCCACCTCCTTTCTCCACCTCCAGCCTGAATCCCATCCTGCCTTCCCTTAAACTCAGCAAAAAGGAGCCAAACCAAAGCAACTGTCTGCATTTGGCTGTATCTGCTACAAAATGTCAAACTCTTCAACAGGAATTGCAACATTTCCATCCTCCCTCCCTCCCTCCCTCCAAAGCAGGAAGACTGGTACAAAGCAGCCAAAAATGTATCAGGAAAAAGCAAGCAGCCAGAAATGGACTGAAGATGGAGGTCCCTCTTGGACAACAAAGGGTCCTGCAGGGGAAAAACCCACCTGAGTTTCTCCACGTTCTCTTGTGTCACCTCTGGATTTGCTTCCCATGCATCCATTTATATGAAATGTGTGAGTGCACGTGTGGCACGCTGTGGAAATATTATGACTAATGGATGGAACCTGTGCAATGTGTCAAAATCTTCCCTCTCTGCCCATGTAACAGCATTTCACAGGCACTTGAGACATCAGCACCTACATTTGATCTGTTCTCTTGTGAGAGGATGGAATGAATTTAATGAATTACAGTGATTTTATGTCTCACCAGTAGATTCTGCACTGGCAGGGCAGCAGAGAAGCCACAGGTTCCCCCAGGCCTTTGCTATGGGATCAACAGGCTTGCATCCCCCCTTATTTATTTTAAAAAGCACATGGAGCACAACACATCATTGAATTTTTATTTTTAAATTATTTTTCCCTGCTAATACCCCATTTTCCCCATCTTTGATCTTTGATGGCACTGGACTGCATCTCCTCCTCACTCCTGCACACACACAGTGCCCTTCCTGCATTGCTGGGACTGCACAGGCTCTCCCAGCAGAGAAAGCTCTTGCCCAAGGTTTCTCTGGGACCATTTATAGTCTCATAACATGATGTTAGGAGACTCCATTCACCTCCACCCCTGAAATCCCCTCAGCTCCTGCTATGGGCAGCCACATTCCCAGGACCGCGGGGACACAGCTGGGCTCCAGCGCCCAGACCTGACCAGGTCTGCAGCAATGGGGATGGGCAGAGAAACACCTCAGCACCTTCTGCTTTCAGCAGGGACAAAATTATCCATTTATAGTCTCCTAACAATGATGTGTACCAGCACCTCCACCCCTGAAATCCCTCAGCTCCTGCTTTGGGCAGCCACATTCCCAGGACCACGGGGACAGAGCTGGGCTCCAGCGCCCAGACCTGGCCAGGTCTGCAGCAACGGGGACGGGCAGAGAAACACCTCAGCACCTTCTGCTTTCAGCAGGGATAAAATTACCCATTTCCCCTCCTTTTCAGCACCCTTCCCTGCCGAGCTGAGCAGCGCTGCCCGCGGAGCCGGCGCATCCCCGGGCGGAGCAGAGCGCAGGGCTCCGGCTGACGCACAGCCCTGCCCGCTCAGCCATGCTCACACTTTCCACGTCTGCGGCATCTCAGCCCCTTCCTGCAGCAACCCAGGCGAGAAACACACCGAGAAAAGCCCGAGGGAGGCAGAGGACAGAGCAGCCCCTGCGGGGAGCGGGGTTTGCACGGAAGAGCAGAAGTTTCTTTGCTCGGCCACTGAGGCACATTTGAAGGTGAAGGTTGGACGGGGCTGTGGGAAGCCCGGACTGCCCAGAGCAGAACGGAACACAAAGAAACCCAGCCCCAGCATGATGAAATTCAAGTTTATTTGCTTTAGCCCGGGTCCAACTTCCCTCGCTGGCTCAGGAAAAATTTCTTTCATGCTGCTCTGTCTGGGAGCTTTCGTGCAAACCAGGTTTTTAACCAACTCAAAACACAACTCCAGAGAGATGGCGAGTCCTGAGCACCACGAGATCCAAGGGACCAGAGCGTCCTGACTTCTCCAAGTCCTTTCGCTCTGCCCCCACTCTCCTGGTTCTCATCCCAGACACGGAGTTAACGCGGCCGTAGCTGAACCACGAAGGTACCACGACCCCGGCGCTGCCGAGATTCCTCTTTAAGGGCAGCCAAACCATTCCTCTGCTCCCGGGCATCGCTCTCCTCCCCTCTGACCATTCCCGGCTCCCCTCCCGGCAGGGATTTCTCCTTGTTCCAAAGGAGCCCTTCCAAAGCCTCCAATTTTCCCTATGGCCCAAATTGCCAAAGTCGAACGCAACTTTCACCGGGGGCAGAGCAGCCCCCGCCCGCTGGTTCATCGCAGCCGTCACATTAAACCTAATTTATGTTGCACCATCCCGGCGCAGCGGGAGAGGAGCCGCTGCCACCCCGGGGCCACCGGCACGAGTTTCCCCCAACTTTGGGGACCTGGATAAAAGCCCACTCCCCCCTCCAAAAAGGTTCCTGCCAGGGTTCATCCCGCTAGAAAAACCCCCAGCCCTCAAACACCCCCAGCCCCAGAGACATGCTCAGTCCCCAGGACATCTCCATCCCGGGATAGGGAGGGGAAAGGAGGAGGAGGATGGTCCCCTCCAAGAGGGACCCATCCTGGGAGGGGGCTAGTGCTGCTCCCCAGCTGAGTCCGGGGCGCCCCTCCTGTGGGGCGGGGAGCGATTATAAAGTAGAATAAAATAATGACATAAAATATTAAAACAAATGAAAAAAAAAATTAAAATAAAAGCGAAACCAATAAACTAAAAATGCAAAAAAACCAACAGCAAATAAATCCAATAAAATATCATACCATAAAATGAAATTAAATTCCATCCCGCCGCCCGAAGCGTCCCGGGGAGCAGCGCTTACCTGGCGGAGGGGCCGCGCTGCCCCGCGGAGCTCCGCGCTGTCCCCGCGGCCGCAGCCCGGCGTGCGGAGCCCGCGGAGCCCCCGGCCCCACTCGCTGCATTCTGGGAAGCGGCGCCCAAAAACGGGGGCGCGGTGCCCTCTGGTGGCACCTCCTGCCTGCGGGGTCCCCTCTGGTGGGCAGGGGCGGGGGGGGGACCCGCAGGGTGATTTGGGGGTCTCATAGGGTGAGGGTATAAATGTATATCGCTATATGGCTATGAATATATACGTTGTGTTATATACATGCATGTAAATATATAAAAATGCATATTATATATATTTTTTACATATTCATATATATTCATGTATGCATGTATATGTATGTAATTTTATGGTTATCTGGTATGCGTATATTTTATGTATTTATTTATTTAATTATATGTTTGTGTCTGTGTAAAAAAACTTAGAATCCCAGAATGCTTTGCTTTAGAAGGGACCTTAAAAATCACGTTATTCTACCACCTTGCCATGAGCAGGGCCACCTTCCACCATCCCAGGGTGCTCCAAGCCCCGTGGAACAACCTGGCCTTGGACACTCCCAGGGATCCAGGGGCAGCCACAGCTTCTCTGGGAATTCTATTCCAGGGCCTCCCCACCCTCACAGCCAAGAACTCCTTCCCAATATCCCATCCATCCCTGCCCTGTGGCAGTGGGAAGCCATTCCCTGTGTCCTGTCCCTCCATCCCTTGTCCCCAGTCCCTCTCCAGCTCTCCTGGAGCCCCTTTAGGAAAGGAAGAGGCTCTAAGATCTCTCCAGAACCTTCTCTTCTCTGTGCCCATTCCCAGGCAGAACCCAAACCACCTCTGGAAAATAAATGGGAAGCCCTAGTTTGGACAGGAAGGAGCAGATGTTGGGGCACATCAGCTCTTGGGTGAAACTCATGGCTGGAAGTGCAAGGTTCAGAGCATTCCCCTTGTGAAAACTTGTTAGACACACAACTAGAGTGGTCTGTAGTTATAGAAATGTATGGATTGATGGACTAGAAATGTATAGATTGGAAATGTATGGATTGATGGATTGGCAATGTATGGATCAATGGACTGGAATTGTATGGATTGATGGACCAGATGTACCCGAGGGTGTTGCAGGAGGATGTGGGGCCAGGGTGGGTTTGGGGACTCTGGGTCACAGCCCCACTCCTGATTCTTTCTGCCCTGCTTTTCCCCACAGGCATCTCCTCTCCTCTGTGCCTAGGCTGCTTGGAAAGGTAATTAATGCATCTCAGGTGGGTAATTAATTCATCTCGGGTGGATAATTAATGCAGCTCTGTGGCAGAATCACCTCAATATTAACGAGACTTTGTGGCTTGACCTCCCTGGGTCAGCACTGCTCTGCTGAGCCCAGCTCTGGGATCCTGCTCAGAGGCCAGCCAATAACTCAGCAAAACCCTGAGGAAAATGGGATGATGATCCCAGTGGGATGATGATCGGACACCCAGCCACGGTGGGATCACCCCAAAAATGGGATTAAAGCCCAAATATCACTCTGAAAGTGAGACCTCACAAGCCTTGATCCACATTCCCAGTTTGCATCAAGATCCACTAATGTAATTCCTGGGATTGTTTTCTGACAGGAGAAGCAACTGCAGGTGATGGACAAGATCTGGAAAAGGTCCACCTGTGACAGGAGAGGGGAATTGCTGAAGGACTCTGAGGCACAGCAATCAGGTGTGTGCACGCCCGGAACTCTCTCCTCTCCTTTTCCATGGCAAGAGAAGCCTCACAGGAAGGACTCGGCTTTCTGCTGCCACCTTGTGTCTGCTGCAGATGCGAAGTGACATTTCAGACCCTGCCAGTAGCTGGTTCTGACTCAAAACGCCTCTTTTTCAACCCAGTTCCCCATTCTGCAGCCTCTGTTCTCGTGATGGCTTTCTACAGGCTCCTGTTTCTTCCCAGGGGCAGGGATGCGACTCTGTGGACATCAGGGTCCCTGTCCCAATCAACATTTGGCCAAATTCCGGAGAGGGCTGCAAGTATTCCTCAAATCCCAGGAAATCCTGTGCTTTCCTGGTGTGTTTGTCAAGTCTCATGTCCAGAGCAGCAATGACTGTTCTGAACAGCTTCAATAAAACAGAACATTGTGAATGTCCCCAGGGCGTGACCAAGGATGGGGATAGGGGCTCCTTTATGAGGAATTTTGCCTCTAACTGTTTTTCCTGGCACCATTTCCACAGCTCCAGGTGGCAGCTCAGGCACAGATAATCCAGTGGAGCACAGTGATGGAATTTGTGGAGATTACAAAGTCTGGAAACATTTCTGTGGAACATCCAGGTGTGGTCAGACAGACAGGGAAGAGCAAAACCAGCAAGGAGCATCACCTGCAGCTCCTGGGGTACCTTTTGGGGGGCAATTTTAATCTTTTCCACTTGATTTTAATCAGCTCATCAGTGATGGGCACTGCCAGCACACTAGCTAAGAGGTTTATGTTTGTTATTCCCTAAAGATTAGCCTTTGGAATCCAAGAGAGGGAAGTGGCTGCATCTCTAGGTCACTGGAGTTTCTCTGCAAAACTGTCTCCCCAAAATCCCCTGCTGCTCCTCCTTTATTTATTTACATGACACAGGTACCGTTTTTTTACTCCTTTCCTTTCCCATTTTCCTTTCCTTTCCCATTTTCCTTTCCCATTTTCCTTTCCTTTCCCATTTTCCTTTCCCATTTTCCTTTCCTTTCCCATTTTCCTTTCCTTTCCTTTCCTTTCCTTTCCTTTCCTTTCCTTTCCTTTCCTTTCCTTTCCTTTCCTTTCCTTTCCTTTCCTTTCCTTTCCTTTCCTTTCCTTTCCCATTTTCCTTTCCTTTCCAATAAATCCCTCCTCCAGCCTGAGGATCCCATATGGACCCTATAGGATGGGGAGATGCATTCCCAACACTCTTGGTGGGGCCTTACAGGGTGTGTGGATTTGTACTTGTGCCCTTTGGTCTGTGCACACTTAGGGAGGAACTAAAATAGCAAAACCTGACCCTAAAAATGTCCCAAAAGCTTCTTGTCCCCATTTGACACCTGAAGCAGTCTGGGGTACGTGGCCACGGGGGGAGCTGGGCCATGATTCAAATCTGCTGTGCTGAGAAATCCTGGGGAGCTGAAACCAGGGCCAGGGCTCTGCTCCCTCCTCCTGGCTGCTCCTTTCACAGGAGCTGCACCTGGAGGCTCCCTCGTGTCCCGGGGGTGTCGGTGACACCCACTGGGCTCCTTCTGGTCTCTGGGGTGGTGGGAGACACCCACCACCCATGCACAAAATAATTACTTCCCCCCAGCCCTCCAAGGGGCCACACACAATTAAATTATCAACTGTGACAATTAAATCATCCCAGGTACACACGGGGGGTTTCTCCCGGGTGGTGCTGGTCCGTCCTGGGGCTCAGAGGAAAGGACACGGGACTCCTCCTGCAGGGTCACTGATAGGACACAGGGACACAGTGACACAGGACACACACTGATCCCCCACACCTCCCTCCAGGGCAGGCCATGGAGCAGAGGAGGGGACTCCCAGGCACTGCAGGGCACCAGAAAAGTTGGGGAAATATAAACCAGCACGAAACTCCCGTTTGCAGCTCCAGGCAGCGCCGAGTTTGATGTGATTTCTGCACATTCCATGATCCTCCAGCTCTCACGGTGTCCCTACAAACCACATTTGTTGGGACATTTCTGGCCTCTGGAGGATCCCAGTGACTGCCATGGGAATGCCACCCTTTCCCTGCTGTATCCACGGATGTGTCCCCATCCCTGAGTGCTGATCCCCAGTGCCACCACCGCCACCTTCCTCCTGCCATCCCCCTGTGTCACCGGGAGCCCGGGGCCCGCGCGGTGCACAGGGTGGCACTATTGCCTTAAAAATCCCCTCTGTTCCTCTGGGGACGCCGCTTCTCCGGGCTGGTTGTCCCTGGCCCCAAGGAGGGAGCTCCCCAGGCTGTGCTCAGTGTCCCAGGCTCCTGCTCAGACAGGCGGGGATGAGCCCGCGCGTTTCCCTGGGGATTTTCCTCTTCCAGGGTAGCGCGGGGGTTTCTGCCCCGCGGTTCGGGTGGAAAAGCTGCGGCGGATCCTGCCAAACTGCCCCAAGGGCGATGTGGGGCACGGCCGGCACTCAGGACCTTGCGCTGGATCAACATCGTGGCTTCTCCCATAACATCCTCCCAAACCTTCCAGCTCGAACCTCTGGAGGATTCTGCGAGCATCCCAAGCACCAATTCCTCCCCGGAACGAGCATCCCTCCATCCCTGCTTAGCAGAACATCCTCCCCGCAGCCAACGCTGCTCCAAGAGCTCTTTCAAAAGGACCCCAATTCCCCACTGTCCCGCGATGGAGGAAAAGCACTTAAGGATGGCTCATCCTTGGGAAAACGGGATGCAGGGGAAACAATTGTTGTCCAACGAGCTCTGATTACAGTGGGAGCAGAGGAGGAGGAGGAGAAGGGATTCTCCTGGATGCCAGGAGCTGTTTGAGCCAGTATTGAGCACAGGAGCTCGTGGGACGGTGCGGCTTTTTCTGCTTCTGCACCGCCCCTGATCCGACTTTTCTGACTGATGCAAAGCCCCGGAGGGTCTGGGGCAGGAGCAGCACGGGGAGTTCGATTTAAGATTTACGGCTGCTCGAGGCAGGAACGGAGATGTCCCTGTAACCCCCACTGTCACCGCCGGGGCCGCAGGGCTCCTCCCTCCCGGGCTTCCAGCGAAAAACAAACAATTTCCATTCCTGCCAGTCACAGCTTTTCCAGCAGCAGCTGCTCCGCGCGGGGATGGAAATCCCTGCCCGGCAGCTGGAGGGAGCAGAGCCCCGCGGACAGGTCGGGAGGGTCACCGGCACTGAGTGACAGGGTCAGGGTGTTTGGGGCGCCCGGGGCTGACCCGGCACCTGTTAACGGCCGGCACCTCCTCATTGTGCCGCCGCGGATTTCTCACAGCTCTGGAGGCCGTCACTCCAATTAGCGCCCCGTCCCTTCTCCCCGCTCCCGCACTAACGAGCTCCGGCAGGATCCGGGAGTTTTGCTCGCAGTTAAAGCTCCCAAGGACCGGGCTTAACCCTTCACCTGCCCCAGCAGCGCTGCTGCCAAGGTCGGGTCACCCAGGGGAGAGCCAGGAGTTTTTGTGGAACGAGCAGGTTCTTCGGGGTTGTAAAATAGTAACATCTGTAAAATAGTAGTTTTTGTGGAACGAGCAGGTTCTTCGGGGTTGTAAAATAGTAACATCTGTAAAATAGTAGTTTTTGTGGAACGAGCAGGTTCTTCGGGGTTGCTTTTAGGGAGAAATATGTCAAGTGGAGAAAAGGCGTTGAAAAGTAAAGATGGTTTCTGGTTTTCACAGAATCGTTTAGGTAGGAAAAGACCTCTGAGATCATCGAGTCCAAGTTTTGACTGATCACATGGGGACTCCACCACTCCCCTGGCAGCCCCTCCAGTGTTTTCTATCAGGAAATTCCTCCTGATGACCAACCTGAATCTCTCCTGGCACAGCTTGAGGCCGTTTCCTCTCATCACTAAAGTCCAAAGTCTTGGTTAGCCCCAGATTTTATTGCACTTCCAGGAGTCAGCAGATCGATGGCCCTGCTCCCTCTGTGCATCGGTGCCATTGCCCCAAGGGCACCTCATCCTCAGAGTCCGGGGACCACCACGAAATCCCCAAACCCACCCTGCAAAGGAGAACTTGGGAGCTGGTTGCCTCCCAAAAATTAAACCTGAGGAACAAGGTTAACTTTTCCCTAACCCCCCTTTCTGCAGCCAAACAGATGTTCTGTGTCTTTTGGCAGGGACTGAACCTTATCAGATCAGAGGGCTTTGAAGGTATCGCTGGGGGAATGTCGGGGCTCGTCCCTTCTGGCAGATTCCAGGTGGGATTTGGAGCTGGATTATGTTGCAATTCAGGGCCTTAAGGGATTTTTTCAGCCTGTTCTCCCAAAGGCAGGAACCCTCTGCACCAGCACTGAGCAGGAAACAGCAAAGGATATGTCTGCACCAAACAGGATTATTAATATATTTATATTTAAAATATTGCATTACAGCAGCTTGGGAAGAGGCTGGCAACCATTTGGCACTGCAGATCCATCCTTCTTCACTTTCTCACCATTTCAGGCATCAGGATAGCTCCAAGTTGCTGAGCATTCATGCAGCACTCTCCTGGGAGACCCTGGAAATATTTTAAGCCAGCTCCTGGGAGGCAGAGGCTTTGAAATGCTGCAGGGGGGACGTGTGGAGGCAGTAAATGGGGGCAGGAAGCAAAGGGCAATGGGGGAATCTCATAAAACCCAAACTCAAGGAGATGGGTGAGGAGAAAGCAGCTTTCCCCATTCCCGTGGGATGAAGGGGGAGCAGGAGACGCAGCGGGGTACAGCAGCAGGACGTGGGCCCAGGGCAGAGGTGGCACACAGGTGCAGGCACTGAAACTGGAGACTGAATATCAATCCAAGGTGTCTGGAGCGTTATCATAAAAACCAGTCCGACTGGCAGCCGAGGGCGTTGGATCCCAGCCGGTCACGCTCCAGGGACGGCGGCTTTGTGCCACTGGGCTGGAGCTCTGAGTTCCAGATAACTCCTAAAAATGACTTTTTATAAAACAACCCTTCTGTTTCCACCTGTTCTGTTTCAGCCTTTCGTTACCAATGATTTCTTGGAGTAGGTTCAGATTGGATATGAGGAGAAATTCTTCCCAGTGAGGTTGCAGAGGCCCTGGCACAGGTTGCCCACAGAAGCTGTGGCTGTTCCATCCCTGGAAGTGTCCAAGGCCAGGCTGGATGGAGCTTGGAGCAACTTGGGACAGCGGAAGGTGTCCCTGCCCATGGCAGGGGAACAGAATTACCAGATCAATTTAAGGTCCCTTCCCATCCAAACCATTCCACGATTCAATGATTTTGTTGTCTTTAGGATTAGTGCATGGCCAGATGCTCTTCTCCCTTCAAACTGGAGAAGAAATGACAACAGGGGCAGGAGCTGGCAGAGCTGACACAAAGCTGGCCCGAAAACTGCAGCGGGGTGTTAAAGTGTGTCAGGAACGTGACCGTGACTAAAACACCCCCACCCCTAATCCCAGCCTGGGGGTCTGAACTGACCTTGGCCTCCTCCAGCTCCTCTTTTTCCATGCTCCTCCCACCTCCCTCACCTGCAGGTCCTCAAACCACCTTGGGAGGGCCAAACAAGCTCCAGGTGACTCAGTGTCCTCCCCGAGCTCTGCATTAACCCCGCTGGGACCCGGCAATGCCCCACGGAGGGGAGACAAACGCTGAGAGCTCCCGTTCCTCTTCCCTGCCGGGTTTAGGTGCGGTGGGAATCCTCCTCGGCTGCAAGAGTTCCCATCTTCGGCTGCTTGGCTGCAGAGCTGCTCCCTCCCAACCCACAACAGTTTGACTTCAGGGCAGATGGAGCAGAGCAGCGGCTCCTAAAGTTTCACCCCTGAACTATTTCTCTAACGAGACCTAAACCAGCAGCAGGAATTAGTGAGAGGAGTTATTTTATCGGCAGCCATGCAAGACTCAGCATACGGCTTCCAACCCAAAACAACCACGTATCCGCCCAAGTGCCAGACAGCTCCTTCAGATAAATCACTCATCCTGTCCTCAGCTTGGATTTGGCAACAAAACCCCCCAAACATCGCTGGCGTTGCTGCTCCCAAACCTGTTTGCTCCTCTCTGCTGTGGAACGCCGGTGGTTTGAGCGGCCTGTTCTTGTACAAGGGCGGAGCAGCCCAGAGCCGAGCTCTGCCGAGAGCTTTGTGTTTGCTGGAAGGGTGCCCGGCGTCCACGAGTGCAGATGCTGGGGGGAGATTAAGTCTAGAAAGTCTTTCTTCAAATTCACAGAGCTGCTGGCCGGAGTAAAATCTGATATTTAATTCTTTAACCTTCGTATCTCAACTGTTGCTGAACTGGGCTTTTTAACGGAGTTGGATTACACCCACGGGAGAAGAATTAAAAATCTGTTGCCAGAGTTTTTCCGTCATTTTATTAAAAACTTCCAAAGGTCTAAAATGAAAATGTACACCAACTACAAGGGAACCAATTTGTACACTCACAGTTAAAGTGCTAAAAATTAAACAGTTACAAAACCGACACTGGACTACTGTAAACAAGTCTACCAAGAGCCGAGTGCAAGTGGGGTCAGCCACGGGCAGGGGCTGCCCCACACATTCCAAGACATTGTAAAAATCTCCTGGGAGCTCCTTCCCCTCTCCTGGGCGTTGTCACCACGCGGACACCCGACCCCGGGGTGCCGAGGGAAGGGAAGGGCTGCCCGAGGCGGTACATGCACCGAGTTAGCAAAAACCGGGAGAACGCCGCGCCTGGGGGGAAAATCAATCCCGATCCCGTTGGGAAAGAAGCACAAGGGGACAGGGGTAAAGCTTCACATTCATCTGGACATTCTGCTGCTCAAGGAGGACCTGGGGATGTCCCCTGCGCTCTGCTCCCTGCCCTGGTTTCACCACACGATCGGAGCTCTCTGCTGCTTTTTGGGATCCTCAGTGCCCTGGAGCTGGGCTGGAGAATCGGCTCCCCTGAAGGGTGGGCACTGCTCTAGGCTGGCCTGGCTCTTCCTGAGGGATTTTCCCTTCTCTCCTTGTGGGCACTGCTCTAGGCTGGCCTGGCTCTTCCTGAGGGATTTTCCCTTCCCTCCTTGTGGGCACTGCTCTAGGCTGGCCTGGCTCTTCCTGAGGGATTTTCCCTTCCCTCCTTGTGGGCACTGCTCTAGGCTGGCCTGGCTCCTCCTGAGGGATTTTCTCTCCTTGTGGGCACTGCTCTGGGCTGGCCTGGCTCTTCCTGAGGGATTTTCCATTTCCTTCCCTCCTTGTGGGCACTGCTCCAGGCTGGCCTGGCTCTTCCTGAGGGATTTTCCCTTCTCTCCTTGTGGGCACTGCTCTAGGCTGCCCTGGCTCTTCCTGAGGGATTTTCTCTCCTTGTGGGCACTGCTCTAGGCTGGCCTGGCTCTTCCTGAGGGATTTTCTCTCCTTGTGACACTGCTCTAGGCTGGCCTGGCTCTTCCTGAGGGATTTTCTCTCCTTGTGGGCACTGCTCTAGGCTGGCCTGGCTCTTCCTGAGGGATTTTCTCTCCTTGTGGGCACTGCTCTAGGCTGGCCTGGCTCTTCCTGAGGGATTTTCTCTCCTTGTGGGCACTGCTCTAGGCTGGCCTGGCTCTTCCTGAGGGATTTTCCCTTCCCTCCTTGTGGGCACTGCTCCAGGCTGGCCTGGCTCTTCCTGAGGGATTTTCCCTTCTCTCCTTGTGGGCACTGCTCTAGGCTGGCCTGGCTCTTCCTGAGGGATTTTCCCTTCTCTCCTTGTGGGCACTGCTCTAGGCTGGCCTGGCTCTTCCTGAGGGATTTTCCCTTTCCTTCCCTCCTTGTGGGCACTGCTCCAGGCTGGCCTGGCTCTTCCTGAGGGGTTTTCCCTTCTCTCCTTGTGGGCGCTGCTCTAGGCTGGCCTGGCTCTGCTCCTTATGCCCTTCCTGAGGGATTTTCCCTTCCCTCCTTGTGACACTGCTCTAGGCTGGCCTGGCTCTGCTCCTTATGCCCTTCCTGAGGGATTTTCCCTTCCCTCCTTGCTGGAACAACTTGGGAGCAGCGCTGGATTTGGCCATGAATTTCAGCTCCCAGTGCCACCCTGTGCTCACCAGACCCTCCTAAGAGCTTAAAGCTGCCAGCACCAAATCTGGGTCCGAGCTGGAAGAAAAGGAGAACACAAACACAGACACCCAGACGTGGCTGTTTGCTGCTGCTGGGTTGTTGATGCTTTGAAAAAGAGCAGCAGCCTCTTCCATGCAACGGGACCGCAGCTCCAATCCGGGATATTTCACAGGAGCTGAAGGGGTTAAGAAAGAAGGAGCACCACAGACTCGGGGGGATCTGTTGTCAGTGCAGTGGGGTTGGTAAAGCAGGAGATTCCTGGAAACACTGGGAATGAGGAGCTGTGCAATTTACAGGAAGCTTTGATGGAGCAATTCCACGGAGCAGAGTTTGGGGCTGCAGCCGTTGTGCGCGTGGCAGGGACGGGGATGAAGTTTGGGGCGAGCTGGGGAAGCCGGGCGCTGTCCAGCTCCCCTGCTGCTTCCCAGAGAGAGGATCCAGCTTTGGGTGGCTGCAGGGACCCCACGAGGAGCTGCTCAGCTGCAGGGACACGCGGGGAGCCCACGGGAATGCCCTCCTGGCTGGGGCTTCCAGCTTAGGGGGAATTTAAAGCTTGGCACCAACCCCACACACCAGGCACCCGGGCTGGAGCTCCCACCAGGCAGCAAAACACCCCAAAAACCACTCCTGGTGCCCCTGCCTGAGATGCTGCTGGGGCCACATTCAATCTGGGATGCACTTCAGAGCCCCTGCACAGGATGCTTTGGGAGCTGCAGCCCTGTGAGCCCCAGCTGGGGAACTGCACAGAGCTGGGGCATTTTCCATGGGTGAGGGAGGAATTCCTCTCTTCCCGGGAGGAATGCTCTGCCCGGAGAGCACAGCAGTGCTGGCTCAGGTGTTGAAGGTAGAAGGGAGGGGGCAGGGAGGCAGAAATCCCAGCCAGAACCCCAGTTTGAGTTTAATCACCTCTCTGGGGTGACAGGAGCCCGTCCCTTTAGGATCAGCAAGGAATGACTCAGATATTCCCATCTGGAAGCAGGACTGGGACCGAGCCTCACAAATTAACAACATTTCCAGCAGGATCCTTCTCCGAGCTCCATCATTGTTCCTCTCCCTGTTTCTGAACAAGTCAAAGCATTGCTATAATTTATTTAAAAAAATACTGGAAGTTGAGCCAAGAGGATCAACGTAAATCCTTGAGCTTATTCAGTTCAGTTCCAGTGTTTAGGAAAACTCAGCTTATCCAGATTTCTACCAGATCACCCCTTGGAGGCAGTGAGTCAGGAGGAGCTGGATTTGAGAACAGCAAAGATTCCACCCTTGGGGCTTCCAGGGAGTTGCAGCTTCTTCTGTTTAAGTCACTGCAAAGGATTTTTCCACAGCTTTGGATGTGGACAGTTATCCCTGGGCCAGGACTATCCTTAGGCCGGGGCTATGCTTAGGCTGGGACTATCCCTGGGCTGGCCCCAGGGCTGTTTGCTGAGCAAACAGGCAAAGCTGAGCCTGCTCTGCCCCAGGGCCCCGGGGCTGACAACAAAGAGCTTTGTTATTCCACACTGGGCTCCTTTGCCCTCTCCTCCCCGACCCGCTGGAAGCGAGAGAGACAATCTGGGATAAATCTGGGAGCCTTTGATTCCGCAGCACACAGGTTATGAGCTGCAATTAAAATGAGTTAATTGTGGAGCAGCTCCTGCCGCGGGGTTGGTGCACAAAGGCTTCTCAAAATGCCTCCAGCAGGTCAGGGAGGGAATTCTGGCAGGACAATGCAAAAATAAGGATTTGTTTCCCAGCAGTGATTACTGAGGTAGGTTTGCAGCCAGCAGTGTTTCCCTGTGCCGGATCAATCTCCACAGAAGATGCTCCAGAAGATCTCCAGCACCATCCTTGACTTCTGCCTCCAGTGTATCCCAAGGGATCCTTTTCACACACAAAAAAAGCCCAAACTGAGAATTCCCTGCCGTGAATCTGCAGAAGGGGATGGAAACAACCACAGCAGAGGCGGATCTGTACCCAAGATGCCTGAACTGGGGATCCTGTCTCCTCCTCAAGGAATGCCCCGGGCTTCCAGCTGCCACATCCTCCTTTTCCCCATCTGGGGGCAGCTCCTCAGTTTCTGCCACCCATCTCTGAATTCTTGCTCAGCACAGAGAACCCTCCCCAAACCAGCCCTGACATCACAAGGAAGGTGGGGCATCCTTGAATAAATCCTCTGGCCCCTCTGGCCTCGGGTGCTGGGGACTGTAAACAGGCTCAGCTCTGGCTGTAAGGACGGGCTCTACATTCCTGCTTGGGGGGACAAATTCAGCTTTCCTGGGATAATATTTTTTTTTTTAAATAGATCAGGAACAGGCAATCAGCTTTTGTACATGACTCTAAAAAATAAATGGCTGAATATTATCTAGATAACTGCTTTTAAAACCCATCTCTTCCTACAGAAATTGTAAACGAGTAGAAAATTTAAATAGTCTTTTGTAAAAAAGCAAGGACAATACAAGTTATAAAAAAATCGCTCTTCCCTGCCTCTCTCTTCCCTCCACCCTGTGGCCAACTGAGCCTGGACAGCTCTGGGAAGAGCTGGGGATCCTCAGAGGAGCTTCCTTTGATTCCTGTGGCATTTCCAGTGTCACCAAATGCTGCCAGCTCCTCGCAGGAATGTCCCTCGGGCAGCGCCGGGCCTGTCCCCTGCAGGGAGGTGCACGGAGGGATTCCTTCAACCATCAGAGTCCCCTCAAGTCTCATCAGAACAGCTCCCAGCACCACCCCGACACCGAGACTCCGGCCGAGCCCACGGAAGGAGGGACACAGGGAGGGGGAGAGAAGGAAGGGGGAGATTGTTTTCCACAGAGAATAAGAAATTCAGCAGTCGTGTCCGACGAGGAACAGTTCTCAAATAAATAATTACCTCCGGAGAGGTTCAGACACACAGCCAGCTTTTCACTCAGCGATCCGAGTCCCACGCGGAGAAGCCGAGCCCGGTGGAGGCTGAGGATGACTCTGAGGAAGGTCAGGCGCTGGTGCCGTCCTCCTCGATGACGCGGTTCATGCTGGTGCCGTGCGTGATGTGTGTCATTGGGTTGCTGCTGAGGTCCCTGACGCTGCTGTGCCGCGACTGCTCGTTCAGCCGGTGGCAGCTGCTGTGTCGCGAGTGGTCGGTCAGTCGCGACATGCTGCCGTGAGGTAGTCGTTCCTCCACGCCCCTGTAGCTGCAGGGAGTGTACCTGATTGAGGGAAACACAGAGTGATCATCAGCCATGTGAAAAATGTGTATTTTTTGATTGGCAAATATTCAAATGATTGTTATATGTGATGTGTTAGAAAGTAATGCTGGATTAATTCTCTGAAGGGGTGTGAGTCAGTCGCGACATGCTGCCGTGAGGTAGTCGTTCCTCCACGCACCTGTAGCTGCAGGGAGTGTACCTGATTGAGGGAAACACAGAGTGATCATCAGCAATGTGAAAAATACATATTTTATGATTGGGTTTTTGCAAATATTCACATGAATATTATGTGTGTTGTGTTAGAAAGTAATGCTGGATTCATTCTCTTTAGTAGTGTGAGTGGTCGGTCAGTCGCGACACGCTGCCGTGAGGTGGTCGTTCCTCCACGCCCCTGTGTGAGGAATGCAATCCTGGAGATGAGAGCTCTTTTTTTTCAGAGTAGTAATTTGTAGTTGATAAGGTCTTAATTTGAAGAGTTGGTCTGTTGTTAAACATTGAATGTTAGAGTTCTAGGACTTGCCTTTAGTTGCCATTGTTAGATGATAATATTTTACCTTGTATTTGTATCTCTCCCCGTCATACTCTGTATTTGTACCCCGTGTTAGTCTGTTGTTAAACATTGAATGTTAGAGTTCTAGGACTTGCCTTTAGTTGCCATTGTTAAACGTTACTATTTCACCCTGTATTTGTATCTCTCCCCGTCATACTCTGTATTTGTACCCCGTGTTAGTCTGTTGTTAAACATTGAATGTTAGAATTCTATTTGCCTTTAGTTGCCATTGTTAGATGTGACTATTTTACCTTATATTTGTATCTCTCCCCGCCATACTCTGTATTTGTACCCCTTTCCCTCTCACCCCGGATTTGTTTCCATTCCCCTCGGGAACCACTTTCCCTGCTCCCCTGCTCCCAGGAGGACTGGCACCCGGACTGAAATCAAATGAGAGGCTGTGGGAACTAAATGAACCCTCTCAAAACAACAAACCAGCACAAAAACTTTGACTTTAACTCATCAGAACCACACTAAGTCACCCACTCTTGACCAGAGCTGGATTCCGTCCTGTCACCATAACTTTGATAGTACCCAGGTTGGAGGATACCCCTGGGCTATGAGCCGATATCGCCTTCCCAAGGACTCTGGTGAGGATGGAAGCCCCAGCTCTGCCGAGAGACAAAGCTGCACTCCTCATCCTCATCCTCATCCTCCTCCTCCTCCTCCTCCTCCTCAGCATCGTCCCGTGGGAGCAGTGGCGCTGTGCGCGACCCCTCGGGTTCCCCACCCAGAGCTGTCTTCAATAAAGGCCTTTGTAAAAGAGCTGCTCTCCTGGCCCTGTTTATAACACCTGTAGCTGCAGGGAGTGTACCTGATTGAGGGAAACACAGAGTGATCATCAGCCATGTGAAAAATGCGTATTTTATGATTGGGTTTCTGCAAATATTCACAGGAATATTATCTGTGTTGTGTTAGAAAGTAATGCTGGATTCATTCTCTTAAGTAGCGTGGTAAATACAGATTTAAGTTATAAAAATGTTAAAATAGAAACGATGCTATGTAAGATACTTTTGCTATGAGTAGAAAAGCTGCCCATTTTTTTAAAAGGTTGCAGAGTTCACAGGTTGGGCCAGTTGCTGCCAGGGTGGAGTTCTAACCTTTTGTTGCTGTAATCACCTGTTGTTTTCGTTAACTCCCTGTTGTTGATGGTAAAGAATTCTCCTTTTTATCGAGTGGCACCCTGCTGCTCCCGGGAGGATGGCACCTCGGAGTCAGCACGCAAATGACCCAAGAACCAGCGTGCAACGGGAGAAGCCCCTCACCAAACCTCGCCAAAAACCCCTAAAAACAACGAGCCTAACACGAAACAGACAAATCAAAGTGATGCCTAGAAGCGAGGAACAGAATCCAGAATCTGCTAAGACCCTTTTTACCCCTCACCCTAACCTAAGGATGTCAGCTAGACAGAGAACCTCTTAAACCAGAAAATTAAGGGAATTTCCTGATGCTCTTGTGGGGATGGAAGCCCCAGCTCTGCCCACAGCCCAGCGCACACAGCTGCATCTTCCTCTTCCTCCGAGCCACTCCTGGAAGCTGCGGGACCGTCGGTTCTCCCCTCCCCAGCTGATCACTTTTAATAAAGTGATTAAATTAAAAAGGAGAAACATCTCCTGCCTGTGTTTATTTCACTTTTTCAAAGAAAGGACTTGCAGCGAGACAGAAGCCCCAGGACACCTGAATCTTTCAGAGAAAAAGAATTTATTGCCCTCTTAGCAGAAGAAATGAACTTCTTCCCACCTCGAAGGCGCTGTCAGGATTCAGAGGAAGAAGCTGAGGATGACCAGACAGAATCCTGTGTTTGAATGGAATTTATGCATCATGTATGAAGTGTATGAATATGCAACAGGCTGTTGTTTTAAAAAGTTAATACTTTGTTAATGTGTGTCCTTTTTCAGGCTCGTGCTGCCCAGAAAAAGGTACCTGGACCATCTGTAACTCTTTGTCTCTATTGTCTCATATTGACCTAATTCAAATTGTCCAAATTAGTATTACTCTAATTGTATTCCTATTTTTATAACCATTTTATTACTATGAAACTGCTAAAATTTTAAAAACAAGTGATTGGCGTTTTTCACAGGCGAGCTGCTGGAGGAATGTAAACAGAGCTCAAGCGAGGAGAGGCAATCCCTGCTCGGCTCCCACAGCCCCGGGCAAAGCCTTTCAGCTCCTCACAATGGCTCTCACTCCAGCGCTGTCTGGTATTGGTAATTAGGGGAGTGAAACGCTCGGTGATTAATTACCCTGGAAACCTTAGCTCCACCTCAACTCAAACCCGTGCCCTTGTTTACTTCAGCAGGGCCGGGAGTATTGACAGACACAAAATCGACTGACACACGGACAAAAGCAGCCGGGAAAGCGCTGAGCTGACCTTGGGCAGCTCTGTTTTCCCACACGGTGGAACACAGATCACTCCCGTGCAGGAAAACCAGCACTGGGCTCAGCCCTGGGGTGTAATTAATTCACCAAGACCAGCACCCACTCTGAAAACATCAGAGCGTTTTTTCTCTTTCCAGTCCGGACACTGACACGGAGAGGAGATGCACCAGAACATCCAATTTTAGCAGAATTATGGCCACGAGTCTGGCTGGAAGGGGCCTGTCCAATCCCAAAATTTGCCCAGAGTTGTGGACTCCCCACATCTGGAGTTGTCTGAGGAATCCTGGAATCCTGTTTGAGGACAGGCTGGATGGGGCTGGGAGCAGCCTGGGACAGTGGAATGTGTCCCAGGGAGGTGGAACATGAAGATCTTTGAAATCCCTTCCCAAACCATCCATAATGCCCCGAATTTTTGGAGGAGCCCTGTCCTGGACTGCAAGGTAAGTGTGCATTCTGTTGCCTCTGTTAGAGGCGGGGCAGTTGTCTTCTGTTCATTGGGCAGTTTCTTTATCTCTTCCACAACCAATCCTCCCTCCAGGAGATCTCTTCTGTCCATGGCCACTGAGTGTCCCTGCACGGCTGATCCAATTCCAGCATCCCATGGGGAGATGCTCTGCCCAGGGGAAGGAGCCAAGCATTCCTGCCTGGATATAACCTGAGGTTTGGAACACCAGAGCAGCCTTTTCCACTGGATTCCCAGAGGAAGACCAGGCCCATCTACACCACCACTGGACACAGAGAAGGAAACTCTGCCCTTCTCCAGGAACCACAGCTGGCACTGCAGGAGGGCTGAGCCACCATGGAATAGGGCTGCTGCCACCAACTCCCCGACCCACACGGTGTCAGGGCATATTCTGACTCTGACAGTGGTTCGTTTTCTTTTTTAGTACCATTCCATTTGTATTTTTAATTTTCCTAGCAAAGAACTGTCACTGCTATTCTCATATCTTTGCCTGAGAGCCCCTTAATTTCAAAATTCTAAAAATTCGGAGGGAGAGGGTTTACATTTTCCATTTCCTACCTGGATATAATCTGAGATTTGAAACACCAGAGGCAGCTTTTTGCTTTGGATTCCCAGAGGAAGACCAGGCCCATCTACACCAGCACTGGACCTTCGGAGGAAAACTCCACCCTCCTCCAGGATCCCTGCTCCACCAGAACCACAGCTGGCACTGCAGCAGGGCTGAGCCACCATTTAATGGGACTGTGCCACCCCCTGTGTCACCATCGTATCTCCTGAAAAATCCCTTTGCCAGGATTCCTTCTCCTGGGAAGCTGAGATGCCTCAGAGAAAAATGAAAACAATAATTATCTGATTGCTTCTCCTGTGTTTTGCAACTTTGGAATGTGGTTTGGACAATGCTTACCAACTGGTCATTGTCTGATTGGTTTCATGTGGATTGTTTTGACTTAATGACCAATCCAGCTCTGTCGGGACTCTGCAGAGTCACAAGTTTTTCATTAGTATCATGTTAAGCCTTCTGTAAAGTATCCTTTCTCTATTCTTTAGTACAGTTTTAATATAATATAATATAATATAATATAATATAATATAATATAATATAATATAATATAATATAATATAATATAATATAATATAATATAATATAATTTCTTCTTCTAAGAACATGGAGTCAGATTCGTCTTTCCTCCCCACAATAGGGGACCCTGAAAATACCACACATGGGTCAGTCAGGTCAGGTTCTGACTCTGTCAGTGTTGTTTTGTATTGCTGCATTGTTTGGTTGGTTTGTTGTTTATTTTTTAATTTTCCTAGTAAAGAACTGTTATTCCTGCTCCCATGTCTTTGCCTGAGAGCCCCTTAATTTCAAAATTATAACAATTTGTGGGGAGGTGTCCTAGGGTGATGTTATGATGTTTGTATCCCCATTCGTGTGTTCTGTTTATGCTGGACATCATGCTCTGTGCCTTCAGGACTGGCTCTGAAGAGTGAAAGTTTTGTCTCAGTTTTGTTTTCAGCTGCTCCCCCACGGCTGGTGGGACACACAGACGGGGCAGTGCATAGGGTGGCTTTTGACTTTTGCTTGTTTTTTTGCTTTGCTCTTGCTTTTTGCTTCTGCTCATTCGTTAGTTTAGCTAAGCAGTCTGAATTTTCCCTGGACTGTTTTTCCTTTCCCATTTTTGGACCCTCTGGAACCTGCTCCGGACTGGGACCTGGGAACACTGAGAGTTTGCACCTTGTGGCTGCAGCAGCTGCCCCGGCACCGGAGGGACTGAAACAGAGTGGCCACCCCCCAGAGAGACTTTCTGAATTTTTTATCTATTTCAGAGCAGTGAAAGAGTGTTGTCACCTGGTATTGCTCATTCTGTGTGCTGGGGGGTGTTTTGCCTGTTGAATAAACAGGTTCTTTCCACTTCTCTGGAGGAATCCTTCCTGAACCCGTTGTGGGGAGGGGCTGTGAGGGTTTGCTTTCTGGAGGGGCCCCTTTTGGAGGTTCTCTCCCAAATTTTGGAGGTTTTCTCCCAAATTTGCCCTTAACCATGTGAAATACCAAGCTGTGTTTGGTGTCAGGCAACGTGTGTATTTGTGATTGTGATATGCGTGGAAACTGACCATGGGACAGTTATAAAGACAAATTCTAATAAATAACTGAGAAAAATAAAGCATGGAAGGCCTTTGAACCTATCCTTTGTTCACAATTAACCTTTATGAGTCTAAAGTTGATTTAGGAACATTTGAATTAAAGCTTTAAGGATGTTGCTTTTTGACAGGAACTTTCTGCTTGTAGCTAAGCCTTAAAGAATTTTGCAATAATAACCTTTTGAAGTATAATTTTAGAATATTGCTTGTAGTAAGGATCTTTGAAACTATAACTTTAGAATATATAAAAAGGAAATGTGCTTATCTCACGCCTTAACAAAACAGAGAAAAGCAGCTTGAGAAAGGAAGATGAACATCAACTCAGGGATTAATAGTTTGGCTCAAGGGAAGCTGGACATCACTGTTATGAGATTCACAGTCCTTGAAATCAGAAGGTGGAGCCACATCTGGGGAGCTGGACCTCACCAGATGGGACACTCCTTCCTTCCTTTGGAAACCAGACCACCACCACCTGGGATACTCCTTCTGGGATACACCCTGAGAAAAACTAAATCACAATAGTGTATGGAATTGTGAGGTAAAAATTGGGAATAGAAACTGCTGAAAAAATTCATGAGTACCCCTATAAATACCTGTAAGCCTCAACTATGGGTGTGCAGTTGGAGGGAAAACTTCCCCCACTGTACCCAGCGCTGTATTGCTCATACTTCACCATATTAATTAATAAATTGATTGCTGCTTGAATATTGGCCTAGTCAAGCTTCTCATTTATAACCACCAGGACAGGAGGGGTTTTCCATTTTCCATCTCAGGGGAGGCTCCTGCCTCCCTCAGCAGACCCCCTCTGCTCAAACTGTTATGAGTAGAAAAGTTGTCAATTTTTTAAAGGTTGCAGAGATCACAAGTTAAACCAATTGCTGCCAAGTTGGAGTTCTAACTATTTGTTGTTAATATTTTCATGTTGTAATCACCTGCTGTTAATAGTTTTCCTTTAATCACCTGTTCTTGATGGTTACAAATCCCCCTTTGTCCAGTGACACCCTGGTGCTCCTGGAAGGCGGGACTGTGAGGAGGAGGTGACATCGGGGTTGGCATGCAAATGAGGAAATCCCTCACCAAATCTAGCAGCAAAAACCCCTAAAAACAACGAGCCACCACGGAATTAAGAGATCCAAGTGATGTCTAGATGTGAGGAATGTTATGAGTAGAAAAGCTGCCCATTTTTTTAAAAGGTTGCAGAGTTCACAGGTTGGGCCAGTTGCTGCCAGGGTGGAGTTCTAACTGTTTGTTGCTGTAATCACCTGTATGGTTTTCGTTAACTCCCTGTTGTTGATGGTTAAGAATTCCCCTTTTGTCCAGTGGCACCCTGCTGCTTCCTGGAGGATGGCACCCAGGGGACATCGGGGTTGGCATGCAAATGACATCAGAGCTGGCATGCAAATGAGGAAACCCCTAACCAAACCTAGCAAAAAACCCTAAAAACAACGAGCCGACATGAAATGGACAAATCAAAGTGATGCCTAGACGTGAGGAACAGAATCCAGTGTCTGCTAAGACCCTTTTTACCCCTCACCCTAACTGAAGATGTTGGCTTGAAAGAGGACCTGAATGTCAAACTGAATAAGGGGAATCTCCTGGTGCCTTCGTGAGGATGTGTGACAGTCTGTCTGAAACATTCCTCATCTGCCTCACCATCATCATTTGGGGCCCACTGAGGAGAAGACCCCACATTTAAGAGGTATCTAACATCTCTGGCTCTGCAGGAGGAAGCTGCATGCCAACAAGGCCCTGAGAGCATTGCTAAGCTCTTGTTTTCACAGGTGGTGTTTGCTGGATGCCACACTGAGCCCAATGAGAAGAAGAAGGGGCACCGTGCCCTTTTGGCAGCAGTAGCCTTGGAAGCTGTCCCACATCCCGGCCTGGCTGGACTTCTCCTGAGTTCTGGGTGGTCCCTGCAGAACACCCCTCTCACTCATTTGTAACCACCGTGACAGACAGACTGAGATGTGAGGAGCCTCTCCATCAAGGACTGAGACATGAAACCCCCATGTGAGAAGGCCCCTCTGCTCCTTCCAGGGACTGGGACTGAGACCCCCAGCCCGGGGCAGGTGTGTGGGGCAGGCAGGCTGACCAAAGCCAGATGGATGTTGCAGGTGTGAGCACTGGACCACGAAAACAATGGCTCTCACTACTGCGGAACATGGACTGTGTTCCTTTTCCAAATACTATTCCTTCCTCCCCAAGACACAATAAACTACCTTTGATTCAGTTGCAAAATCCATTCCCCTTCCCCCCATTGAAAGAGAGCATAAGTGGGGTCCAGATGAACTGTGCCTCTGAGATCTCCCTGATGTAACAGGCGGATCCTCGACTGGCCTGCACCAAAGGACTTCATCTCTACGTTTGGTAGCTCTATCCCCCTTTCTCTCTCTATCTTTTCCTCTCCCTTAATCCCTCTATTGCATTTTGCTGTGGTCATTCAATCAAGGTGCATTTGTTTCGATCATCACTGCAAACCCCCTGTGCCCTGTGGGTTCTTTTTGCACCCTGAGATCAGATTCAGGAACCATCAGGAACCCCAGGGACGGATCGTGACAGGACGGAATCCCCAGCTCTGCCTCCAGACCAGCAGACACAGCTGCATCTTCCTCCTCCTCTGTGCCACTCCTGAGAGCAGCGTGACCCGCCGGTTCTCCCCACCCGAGCTGATTTCCACTAAAACCCTTAAAAAGGAGAAATCTCCTGCCCCGCTTGTGCCGGAGCCGCCCCGTACCGTCCGTCCCGCGAGCGGTGCAGGCTGCCGTGGTAGCTGCTGACTTTGCTGTGCACGCTGCCCGCCTTGCTGCGCTGCTCGTCCAGCACGGCCAGCTGCGTGGACGAGGCGTGCGTGGAGGTGCCCTGCGTGGAGGTGCCCCGGGACTTGCGGATGATGGGCGTGTTGGGGTCCCGCAGCAGCGACTGCGCGAAGTCCGGCTCCTGCAGCACTTGGCGGCTCTCGTTGACGACTCTGAGCGGGGCAATTAGCGTTAATTAGAGATCACAGCGCCGGCTTGGCCAGCAAAAGCATCATTTACATGATAATGTCCCTGTGTGGGTATTTTAGCCCCCTAGCTGGTTGTTTTAGTTCGTTTGAATCCTTGAAGGATGGACCAAAAGTCATCGAAGGATGGAGGAGTCACCAAAAGCTTTCTGTTTTAAAACATCTTAAAGGACATTATATCCTAATATATCCTATAAAATATCCTAATATTTAGAGGATTTATTAATTTTATTTTAAAATTATTTTATATTTTAATAAATTTTATAATTTAATAATACTTTATAAAATTTATAAATTTTATTTATATAAAATATAATAATATTTATAAAATATCCTAATATTTATTAGGAATTTTTGCTCTTTTGTCCATGCCCTGAAATATTTTCTAGTCTGCAAATGAGAAATATTTATTAGGAAAGTACCTACCCCCGGCTACCACAAGATCACACAGACTGTCTCTAAATCGATGCCAACCCTAATCTAAATTAATGTCAACCTTAGAGAAGCTTCAAGAAATTCTTGTTGTCACTTTATCAAGCTGCTCTTCAGCACCAATGCGTAAGGAAGATTAAAAGCAGAGACAAATGCTTTCAGCTGCAGCCACGGTGAGAGGAACCTGGATTTAATTCCGATTTAAAGCTCTGATTCAGCTGGCTAGATGCACATTTATAAATAAAAAGTTCCCATTCCACCTAAACCCCATGAAGTGTTTATTTGACACTTAATTAAAAACATTTTGAAGATGGACAAATGTAGATTTGATTCGGAAACAAATATTTAGGGAGAAGTAAGGAGTTTTTTCAGCTGTTGCCTGTCTTGCCCTTCCTGGCTCCATTGTGAATTGTGACTTTTCCATCCATTCCTGCCTTTGTGGCTGTGAAAAACCAACCCAGGGCAGCAAGGGAAGGGTTTATCTGTGAAAATTCCGCGCTCACTCCTTTTTCCTGCGCCCGTGGAAGAAGCTGGCCCACTCGAAGCAGGTCTTCTTGCTTCCAACCCAGAAGACCGAGGGGATCCCAACCACCAGGGCCATCAGGTACTTCATGAGGAACAGAATCAGATCTGGACGGCTCATCTGAGTCACCTGGGGAGAAAAACAGAGAGACAAGGAAGGTTCTACCAGCCATCCTGGCTCACCACTGGGTATGAACACGGAAATCATCCCTCCCTGCCCTGAGCAAAGCAAACGTGGTCAGGGCTCCTTTGTTCCCCGGCTCCACGGAGCATGACCAGAGCTCTGCAGGGCCCGGAGCTGCCTCACACAAAGGGCTCGGCTGCTGGGAGACCCCGGCCTTTATCTGCATCTCTGCTCTTTTGTCCGTGCCCTAAATAATCCTTGAGACAGAGTAAAAATCCCTAGAGTAAAAGCCCATTTTGAATTAGGTGAAATGTCCAAGAGAAGTGAAAAGTCTCTGAAGTTAAAGCTGAAAGAAAAACTGCAGAACAGACATAATAAGGAGACAAAAGGTAGACAGGAACCAATAACAAATTCTAGTGCAAGGACAAGTAGGCCTGACCTAGAAATTCTTTCTAATAAAAGGAACTAGCAGCAAATGTCACACGAAATCCTGTAAAAATGAATATGTATGAACCTATTGTGAAACTGTATGCATATGGAGGATAAAAAGGGACCCAAAACTCCCAGAGGTACGCATGCCTTTTGAAGAGAGCATCTCCGCATGCGTCCAGCACTGTAATAAACATACCAGCTTTTACAACTTTAACAAAGTTGTAGAGTTCTTTTCTTTATCTCCGCAAAACATCCTGAAATGTTTTCTAGTCTGCAAATCAGAGAGAGCCGTTCCTTTGATGGGATTAACCTCCACAGGACCAGGTGCTGGGGCTGCTCTTGGGAAAAATGCCAGGGAAGCTTCATGGATGGTCAGCACTGATCCTTTGTTCCTTGGAGGGTTTCCTGACTCCCTCCCTCGGCAGTTCAAGGCTTTGGCCAGGTTCAGGTGCCTGGTTCTCACCAACCCGGCCAAACTTTCTCTCTTCAGGCAGAAAACCCTCACAAGATCAATTTTTCCAAATGTTTTCATGCCCGAAGGGTTTGTTTGGAGAAGAAGACAAAGGTTTTCCTTCCAGGAAGGTCCGTAGGGGTTCTGCAGAACAAACACCCAGGAGCTCTCTGGAATTGATAACCTGGCTCCAAAACTGAACCTTCAGGGAGAGAGAACTTCCAGAGCAAACCAAGGTGGGGAGGGAAGGAACAAACTCCTGGTGGGGAGAATTCCTCTGTGGGCATCTGTGTGGTGACCGTGGAATTCCAACAATTCCAGCAACTGGGAGAGCTGGGATAAAGGCTGGGAGAGCTGGGGGTGCTCCCCTGGAGAGGAGAAGGATCCAGGGAGAGCTCAGAGCCCCTTCCAGGGCCTAAAGGGGCTCCAGGAGAGCTGGAGAGGGATTGGGGACAAGGGATGGAGGGACAGGACCCAGGGAATGGCTTCCCACTGCCAGAGGGCAGGGATGGATGGGATATTGGGAAGGAATTGTTCCCTGTGAGGGTGGGGAAAGGCTGGAATGGATTTCCCAGAGAAGCTGTGGCTGCCCCTGGAAGTGTCCAGGGCCAGGCTGGATGGGGCTTGGAGCAAGCTGGGATAGAGGAAGGTGTTCCTGTCCATGACAGAGAGTGGAACTGGACAAGGTCCCTCCAACCCAAACCATTCTGTATGAGTCTATTCATCTCCTGAAACCTGGATTTTCCTCCCAGTCCTCCCCTCACTTGCTTCGGTCTTTACTACAAAAACTACTTTTGATTTGTGCAAACCTTCATAGCTACCATCATTTTTGTCTCATTTTCTTCATCCTCATACTCTTCACATGAATTTTCCAGTCATTCTGACACTGTCCAAACCCTTTAAAATATCAACTCTTCCCCTTGGTTCTGCCTTCTCTCCTGAAGCTTCTGCTTCAAGGTCCAACAAGGAAGGAAACGCTGGAGAAGCTGGAAGGAGGTGAGAGCACAGAGGATGGCAGGATGATACAGACTGAAGCCAAAGAGTTCCTGTGAGGGCTGGAATGGATTTCCCAGAGAAGCTGTGGCTGCCCCTGCATCCCTGGGAGTGTCCAGGGCCAGGCTGGATGGGGCTGGGAGCACCCTGGGACGGTGGGAGGCGTCCAGGTTGGACCTGGATGAGTTTTGGTCCCTTCCCAAACCATTCCATGATCCCAAACACCCCCTGGTCCCTCAATGGCCTGGCCTTTAACAAGAGTTCCCTGCTTTTTGTCACAGCTGAGGGAGATCTCCAAACCCCTCGAATTTTCCTACACCTTGAGAATTTTTATTTCCTCAGGAGGGGAGGACACAAGAGAACACAGAGGACAAACAGCAGAATTATCCTGATCCCAACAGGAATAAACTGAGTGCCCTGTGTCGGGGGGATTTGCCAGAAATAGGCTCCCACCTATATTCCAAATAATAATAATAATAATAATAATAATAATAATAATAATAATAATAATAATAATAATCCAATTAATGCTGAGGGGCAACACAGGTTTAACCCAGCAAATCCAGGTTTAATATTTTGTATTATTGCACATTTTCAGTCCTGTCACCCCTGGAGAAGGAAAACAGGAGCGCAGAAATGCCATGAGCATCATTAAAAATGCCATGAGCATAATTAGAAATGTCATGAGCACGTGTCCAGTCTGTGACAGAGGGTGACAATCAGAGCTCCCCTCTGATCCTGTGGCTGCATTGATGTGAAACACAGGTACCACCTCCCAGAACAACACCCAGAGCCAGATCTCCCCCAAAATTATAAATTCAAAGTCAAATCATGCCCTGTGCCAGGAGGATGTGCCAGAAATTGGCTCCCACCCTGTGATATTCCAATTAATAATAATAATAATAATGATAATGATGATAATAATGATAATAATCCAATTCATGCTGAGGGGCAGCACAGCTTCCACTGGTTTAACCCAGCACATCCAGGTTTAATATTTTAAAAATATTTTGCATTATTGCACATTTTCAGTCCTGTCACCAGTGGAGATGGGAAACAGGAGTGCAGAAATGTCCTGGGCATAATCAGGAGATGATCCTGGAGTTTTCCATCTGCCCCAGGGGTGCTGAAGGGTCTTGGGCACCACTGGACCCTCCCACAGCATTTTAAGAACAGCTCTGAGGTGGTTTTGTGGCCAAACTGTGAGATTCCACCCAGGAGCCAACAATATTAACCCATAAAAAATACCCAGAAAAACAAAGCTCTAAAACCCCACAATATTATATTATATTATATTATATTATATTATATTATATTATATTATATTATATTATATTATATTATATTATATTATATTATATTATATCATATCATATCATATCATATTATATTATATTCATATCATTATTATTATTTCATCACAAGCCCGTCTGGCACTGAGTGGAATAAACGGTGAAATTCATCATTTCTTAATGAAGGTGACATTCATTCCATTCCATATTTAATTATTTATATTTCTAATTCATGTCCACGGGGTGAGGTCTCCCCCAGCAAAACTTCTGGCCTGAAGGGAATTAATTGAATTTTGAATTTTTCATTGCAGTTCTGCTCACTGCATTAATTCCACCAAGATGTTACAATCAATCACTCCACAGCAAAAAACTCCTGGCTCAGCGTGCTACAAATAATTCCAAGTGAAAAAATGAAAATAAAAAAATGAAAATAAACACATCCAACAAATCTTTCAGGTGGGAGGAAGCACGTCCTGCTCTTTGGCAAAGTGAGTTTGAAACATCATTCCACACCTCGCTCCAAATTAACACCCATTAAATTCACATTAATGCTGAGGGACTGCTGCACCTGTTTGGAACAAAACTCACCTGCAGACACCAGGTATTTATAATAATTAACAACATTGCTGATAATTAACACTGGGAAAATGAAACTTAGAATGATTCTTTAAGGTTTATCGATCCATTTTTTGAAAATTCCATTCTTTGGGAATCCCATTCTTTCTTTGGGAATTCCATTCTCTCTTTGTGAATTCCATTCCTTCCTTGGGAATTCCACTCTTTGGGGATTCCACTCTTTGGGAAATCCATCCCTTCTTTGGGAAATCCATTCCTTCTCTGGGAAATCCATTCTTTCTTTGGGGATTCCATTCTTTGGGAATTCCATTCTTTCTTTGGGAATCCCATTCTTTGGGAACTCCATTCTTTCTTTGGGAATTCCTTTCTTTGAGAATTCCATTCTTTGGGAATTGCATTCCTTCTTTGGGAATTCCATTCTTTCTTTGGGAAATCCATTCTTTCTTTGGGGATTCCATTATTTGGGAATTCCATTCAATTCTTTGGTAATTCCATTCAATTCTTTGGGAATTCCATTATTTGGGAATTCTATTCCTTGGAAATTCCATTCATTCTTTCAGAATTCATTCTTCGAGAATTCCATTCTTTCTTTGGAGATTCCATTCTTTGGGAATCCCATTCTTTCTTTGGGAATCCCATTCTTTGGGAACTCCATTCTTTCTTTGGGAATTCCTTTCTTTGAGAATTCCATTCTTTGGGAATTCCATTCCTTCTTTGGGAAATCCATTCTTTCTTTGGGAATTCCATTTTTTGAGAACTCCATTCTTTCTTTGGGGATTCCATTCTTTGGGAATTCTATTCCTTGGGAATTCCATTCATTCTTTCGGAATTCATTCTTTGAGAATTCCATTCTTTCTTTGGAGATTCCTTTCTTTGGGAAATCCATTCTTTCTTTGGGAACTCCATTCTTTGGGAAATCCATTCTTTCTTTGGGAATTCCATTCTTTGGGAATTCCACTTTTTGAGAACTCCATTCTTTCTTTGGGAATTCCATTCTTTGGGAATTCCACTTTTTGAGAACTCCATTCTTTCTTTGGGGATTCCATTCTTTGGGAATTAAATTTTTTGAACATTCCATTCTTTGAGAATTCCATTCTTTGGGAATTCCATTCTTTCTTTAGGGATTCCATTCTTTGGGAATTCTATTCCTTGGAAATTCCATTCCTTCTTTCGGAATTCATTCTTCGAGAATTCCATTCTTTCTTTGGAGATTCCATTCTTTGGGAATTCCATTCTTTCTTTGGGAATCCCATTCTTTGGGAACTCCATTCTTTCTTTGGGAAATCCATTCTTTCTTTGGGAATTCCATTCTTTCTTTGGGAATTCCATTCTTTGGGAATTCCATTTTTTGAGAATTCCATTCCTTCTTTGGGAATTCAATTTTTTGAAAATTCCATTCTTTGGGAATTCCATACTTTCTTTGGGGATTCCATTTTTTGAGAATTCCATTCTTTGGGGATTCCATTCTTTCTTTAGGGAGTCCATTCTTTGGGAATTCAATTTTTTTGAAAATTCCATTCTTTGGGAATTCAATTTTTTGATAATTCCATTTTTTTTGAGAATCCCATTCTTTGGGAATTCCATTTTTCTTTGCGAATTCCATTCTTTCTTTGGGAATTCCATTCTTTGGGGATTCCATTCTTTCTTTAGGGATTCCATTATTTGGGAATTCCATTTTTTTTTTGAGAATTCCATTCTTTGGGAATTCCATTTTTTTGAGAATTCCATTCTTTGGGGATTCCATTCTTTCTTTAGGGATTCCATTCTTTGGGGATTCCATTCTTTCTTTAGGGATTCCATTCTTTGGGAGTCCCATGCTTCCTCGGGCAGTCCCATGGCAGGGAGGGATTTCCCCGCGGATCTGGGCTCTGAGGAACAGCAGGAGATGCGGGATTTGTGCCCAGGGCCCCGCGCTCGGAGCGGCTCGGGCGCGTCCCAGGAGGCGTCGCCGGCGAGTGCGGCCGGACGCGGGATCACAGACGGAACGCAGCCGCTGCCCCCGCGGCCGGGCTGCTGCACAGAGCGTCTCCCTCGGGGATCCAGGAATCCACAGGGAATGCGGAATTCGCTGGGTCCCAAGGAGGAAATGGTGAACCTGACTCCGTGTGCTTAGAAGGCTAATTTATTATTTTATGGTATTACATTGTATTGTTTTATATTATATTATATTACATTATTGACATTATATGATTTATATTATATTATATTATATATTCCTTATATATTATATCATATTATATTATATTATATTATATTATATTATATTATATTATATTATATTATATTATATTATATCATATCATATCATATCATATCATATCATATCATATCATATCATATCATATTATATATCATATCAATAATATAATATCATATATATAATATATATTATATTATATATTATGTTAATTATATATATTTCATTCTATTACATTGCATTATATTACATATTACATTGTACTATATTATATTACACTGTACTCTATTACATTATATTATATTATATTATATTATATTATATTATATTATATTATATTTATTATGTTACATTACATTACATTACATTATACTATATAATATATTCTATCATATGATACTACATTATATTATATTATATATATTATATATTATGTTAATTATATATATTACATTACAATATATTACATAGTAAATTATATTGCATCATATTATATTATATTATATTATATTATATTATATTATATCACATTATATCACATTATATTACATTTTATTGTATCATATTATATAATATTATATTACATATTACATTATACTACATTATATTATACTACATTATATTATATTATATTACATTATATTATATTACATTATATTATATTATATTATATTACATTATATTATATTATATTATATTATATTATATTATATTATATTATATTATATTATATTATATTATATTATATTATATTATATTATATTATATTATATTATATTATTTATATTATATATGTTATATTATGTTATGTTATGTTATGTTATGTTATGTTATGTTATGTTATGTTATGTTATATTATATTAATATAATGCTACACTAAACTACACTAAAACCAGAGGAAGGACACAGACAGAAAGGCACAAATAACGATAATCAAACCCCCTGACTCCCTGGCACAGCCTGGCTGTGATGGGTCACTGAACAAAACCAATTCACCTGTTGGGTAAACAATCTCCAGGCCACATTCCAAAGCAGCAAACACAGGAGGAGCAGGTGGGATAATGTTATAATGCTGTTTTCATTTCTCCCTGAGGTTTCCCAGCAGGAGAACCCTGGGCAAGGAGGATTCCTCAGGACGTGTGGCAGCGACAAGGGAACGCTCTTCCCTGGCGGCGGGCAGGTGCTCAAACAGGAGGTTAAAAACCCTTAAAAACCCCAATTTCCACCTTCCTCCAGGGAAAAACAAGGCTGCTCCCTGGGCACGCTGCTCATTTCAGTGCTTATCTCATAATTCCTGGATATTTTCCCCTCCTGCCCCCAAAATGATCCATCACAAGTTCATGAATTTGAATTTCGTTGCTTTTTTTGCTGACAGGGACCGGCGGCCTCTTCCCACGTGTGAAAATTCAAATTAATGAGCACGGGGGGTGTGTGGGGGGAAAAACCAAAGCACAGCACCTGTGCCCCTCCTCTGGGGCAATAACAGCAATTATTTGGTATTTCCCTCAGGATTAAAAGCAATGAAATTCAAATTAACCCTTGCTCTTGTTGAAAATGGGAAAGATTTCAGAAGTGTTTCCAGCACTGTCACTGCTCTGAGATCCAGGATTACACTCACAATTTGTTTTCTAATCAAATGTGGGAGGATTTGTCACTGAAAATTATTATTATAATTATTAAAATCTTGCTTATTTTGCTTAAAAAGCAATGAAATTCAAATTAACCCTTGCTCTTGTTGAAATGGGAAAGATTTCAGAAGTGTTTCCATCACTGCCATCGCTCTGACATTCAGGATTACCCTCACAATTTGTTTTCCAGTCAACATGGTAGGATTTGTTACTGTAATGGAAATTATTATTATTAAAATCTTGTTTTATTGCTTAAAAAGCAATGAAATTCAAATTTTAACCCTTGCTCTTGTTGAAAATGGGAAAGATTTCAGAAGTGTTTCCATCACTGCCATTGCTCTGACATTCAGGATTACACTCACGATTTGTTTACCAGTTAACATGGTAGGATTTGTCACTGTAAATTATTATTATTATTATTAAAATCTTGCTATATTGCTTAAAAAGCAGTGAAATTCAAATTAACCCATGCTTTTGTTGAAAATGGGAAAGATTTCAGAAGTGTTTCCATCACTGCCATTGCTCTGAGATTCAGGATTACACTCACGATTTGTTTTCCAGTTAACATGGTAGGATTTGTCACTGTAAAGTAAATTATTATTATTATTATTATTATCTTGCTTCTTTTGCTTAAAAAGGAGTGAAATTCAAATTAACCCACGCTTTTGTTGAAATGGGAAAGATTTCAGAAGTGTTTCCATCACTGCCACAGCTCTGAGATTCAGGATTACACTCACAATTTGGTAGGATTTGTCACTGTAAAGTAAATAATAATAATAATAATAATAATAATAATAATAATAATAATAATAATAATAATAATAATAATAATAATGGAATCTGATGGAGCAACCTCGATTGCAGAATTGTTCCCATCGCTCTGAAATCCAGGATTACCCTCACCATTTGTTTTCCAGTTAACATGGGGGGGAAAAATGGAATTTTTGTCCACAAAAATGGAGAAATTCCATCCTGAAATTCCATTTCGTTCATCCCATCCCACCCTACCTTTGGATGCCACATCTTACCCATTGGTCCAATGTTGTCAGATAATGCATTAAAATTTCTGTTCAAAATTCCGTATTAACAGGAATAAATTTTAAAATAAAATAAAATAAAATAAAATAAAATAAAATAAAATAAACAATAAAAAAAGAGCATTTAATTAAAATTAAATCAACACCAGCCAGGGATGGGAGTGAGTGGGTGAAAAAAAAAAAAATCTCATTTAAATTTATCCTGCAGCAATGGAATGGAACAGAGTGGGGAGGGGGAAAAAATGAGGGAAAAAATGGGATTGTCTATTTTTGTTGGAGATAAAAATGAAATTGGCTATGACATCATCCTCCAGCTCAGAATAATTAAGTTTTCTTCAAAACACCAAGGCAGTTTTAATTTTTTTTAAAGAGGAGATCAGAAGGAAAACGGAGAAGATTTCGAGATAAGCGCAGGAACTGCTTCAAAGAACTCCGTGAAAATTACTTTGAAAGGGAAAAAACACTTTTAAATTCCTTTTTCACTCTGTGAAATTTACTTTTTGCTCATTGTTCCTGCAGAAAAACTCCTCAGCAAAGTGAAATAATCTCCCCATGGGATTCCCAAATTCCAGGAATTTCTATTTTAGGTGCTTATTTACATTCAATCCTCAAAAAATGGGCAAAATAAAATTCTTCTTTTATTTTCTTTCTGGGATGATTACAGAGATCCAACCAAGGCTGGTAAAAATCAAAAAAGTGAATTTAAATGAGTTTATTCTGATTTTTGACTGATATTTCTGATTTCAGGCACCCAAATGAAGAAAATTTCTGCTTCTTTTTGGACCAAACTCTCCACTTGGGAATATTTTGAATTTTGGGCATATTTCTGATTTGGGAACAATTCTGATTTCAGGCAGCCAAATAAACAAAATTTCTGGTTTTCATCTGAGCAAACTCTTTGCTTGGGAATATTTCTAATTTTGGGAATATTTTTAATTTGGGGAATATTTCTAATTTGGGGAATATTTCTAGTTTTAGGCAGCCAAATAAACACAGTTTCTGGTTTTTATCTGACCAAACTCTCCACTTGGGAATATTTCTAATTTGGGAATATTTCTAATTTTGGGACTATTTCTAATTTGGGAACATTTCTGATTTTGGGAATATTTCTGTGGGAAAAATCAAAATTCCCAGACCATAAAAGCCTTTAATCCACGGTGGGATTGACTGCGCTCTCCATTTAGGATGCTCTGCCCTCAGAAATATTAAAAATTAATTAAGTTAATTTTTAAATGTATTTATTTAAATAATTTTAAAAATCTAATTAATTAATTAAATTCATATTCAAGCTTCATAAAAACATGGTTTTATTTCATCACTATTCCCCACAAAACTCCCAATTTTCCCCTAATTTAAGGATCTATTTCACCACCGTGAGCTGTGGATAAAATCATTTCCCCTCCCACAGCTTTGGGAATCTGGTTCAGTCATAAATCTGGATTATTTCAGATGGGGAGAGTGGAAAAAATATAAATGGAGGGGTAAAAAGGAGAAAAAACCCTTTTTTTGAGGGGAAAAAATATAAATAGAAAGGTTAAAAGGAAAAAAAAAACCTTTTTTGAGGGGAAAAAATGTAAATGGAGGGGGTTAAAAGGAAAAAAAACATCTTTTTTGAGGGGAAAAATATAAATGGAGGGGTAAAAGGAAAAAAAACCTTTTTTTTTGAGGGGAAAAATATAAATGGAGGGGTTAAAAGGAAAAAAACCTCTTTTTTTTGAGGGGAAAAAATATAAATAGAAGGGTTAAAAGGAAAAAAAACCCCTTTTTTGAGGGGAAAAAATATAAATGGAGGGGTTAAAAGGAAAAAGAAAAACCCTTTTTTTTGAGGGGAAAAATATAAATGGAGGGGTTAAAAGGAAAAGAAAACCTTTTTTTTTGAGGGGAAAAAATATAAATAGAAAGGTTAAAAGGAAAAAACCCCTTTTTTTTGAGGGGAAAAATGTAAACGGAAGGTTTAAAAAGGAAAAAAAACCCCCTTTTTTGAGGGGAAAAAATGTAAATGGAGGGGTTAAAAGGAAAAAAATCCTCCTTTTTGAGGGGAAAAAAATGTAAATGGAGGGGTTAAAAGGAAAAAGACCCTTTTTTGAGGGGAAAAAAAATAAACGGAGGGGTTAAAAGGAAAAAAACCCTTTTTTTTTTGAGGGGAAAAAATATAAATAGAAGGGTAAAAAGGAGAAAAAAACCCTTTTTTTGAGGGGAAAAATATAAACGGAGGGGTTAAAAGGAAAAGGAAAACCTTGAATGCTCCCTGGGGTCTGCAGGTCCTTCAGCCCAATTTGCTGTGAATGAAAAACCATTTTTGTTCTTTTGCCTCCTGCTGGGCCATTCAGCAGCTTTTCCCTACAAGTTTTATTATTCCAGCCTCAGTTTTGTTGGTTTTTTTTATTATTATTATTCCAGCCCTCAGCTTCGAGGGTTAAAACCAAGTTTTGCTGAAAATTTTGCCTCCTCCAAAGCCCTGATGGTTTTATAGATGCTTAAATTTCAATTATTTCAAGATTTACATTGAAACGTCGATCGGTGCGCGGTGGGTGGTGCAAATTAATAAAGAAATCCACGTGTCCCCCTTTTTTATTTATTTATATTTTCTCTGTTTTTAAGCATCAGATTAAAACCTGCAGCAGCGAAGACTCAATGAAATTGCAAACACCCACGGATTTCCTGCCGTAAAAATCGGATGGGAGAGTCCCACCTTAATAAAACAGAAATAAATAAAAAAAACAAACCAGAAAGGGTTAAAAGGTAATAAAAGGATGATTATCCAAACCTTGCAGTGCTATTTTATTGCATTAAAATGTGAGCTGTGATGACTCAGCTGCTGTTTTAACTGCTTCGGAGCCAAAAGGGGAATTTTTTAAACATCCCTCTGCTGGAAAAGAGAGGTTTGATGTGAAACCCTCTGGGAACAAAGTTCCATTAAAATAATTTGTAGAAGATACCTAAGGGATGTCATTCCAAAAACAATTTTGGCCCAAAAGCAGGCAATGAATCCCTAAAATATTTTATTTTCAAGTGCATGGGAATAAAGCAGTGGAGAATTTGATCTCAGGGCTTGGAGAGGCTTCTGTTCCTGTGGTAACCCAATTAAACCCAGCAGATCAAGCTCAGTTTCTTGAACAAAAAAATCCCCAAAGCTGATGAGCTGCAAGCTCTGGTTTTCTTCAGAGGATGCTTTAAATCAGATTTTATACAGATGGAGGAGATGGGAAACCTCCAGGCCATCAAAAGCCCCCAGAACTGCTGAAGATCAACAAGAACTACAAAAATCAGTTCAAACTCCAAAATTCCTCGCTAGGAAACTCCCGACGACCAAAACGAACTCATCAAACCCTGGTCTTGATGTTGGCTTCAAGAAACATCTTTACATCTCGTGTAGGTGCCCCACAGCCCAAAAACCAGCAGGAAAAAGTCACCAAGAGTTGATGGAAATTCTGATTTCCCAGCAACACCCAGGCCAAGGAATTATCCTGATAATTTAAATATGGCAACGACTTTTTGTTTTAATTTTTGATAGGAACAGCAGAGCTTTGAGTGAGGAACTCAAGGAGGAACTCTCCACTTCCACCTCCTTCAGCTTCCACACCAATAATTTAAATATGGCAATGACTTTTTTTTTTTAATTTTTGATAGGAACAGCAGAGCTTTCAGTGAGGAGCTCAAGGAGGAACTCTCCACTTCCACCTGGTTCACATCCACACCACCTGCAGGAATTTCTTCCCATTCCAGGAAGATTTTCCCACCCACCCACCCCAAAAATCCTCTCTGAGACCCCCCCAAGCTGCTCAGGACCAAAGGGCAGCCACAGCCCCTCCTGCCTGGGGCTTCTCAAAAATTCAGCATCTTCTGGTTTTATCAGCCAAGCTCTGCTCCCTGCAGAGCTTCAGCTGCTTTGAGTGCAGAGACCCCAAAGGTCTCAACCCATGGCTCTCATTCCAAGTGGTTCCACTGCTCCAAATCCATCATCACCGTGCCCACCACCTCCATCCCTTCCAGAGGGGGAACGCAAAAATAATCAATTTTTTCCCCAAATAAATCCAAATTTTCTGCATTCTCTTTGTTCTCAGGATACTTTTGCAGCATCTGCTTTGAGTGGAAAGAGCCCCCCAAAAAGGTCTCAACCCATGGCTCTCATTCCACCGCTCCAAATTCAACATCGTTGTGCCCACTACCATCATTCCTTCTAGAGGGGGAGCACACAAAGAATTAATTATCCCCCAAGCAAACCCAAATTTTCTCCATTCTCTTTGTTCTCAGGATACCTTTGCAGGTCTCACAACATCTGCTTTGAGTGAAGAGACCCAAAAGGTCTCAACCCATGGCTCTCATTCCAAGTGGTTCCACTGCTCCAAATCCACCGTCATCGTGCCCACCACCTCCATCCCTTCCAGAGGGGGAGCACACAAATAATCCATTTTTTCCCCAAATAAATCCAAAATTTCTGCATTCTCTTTGTTCTCAGGATATCTTTGCAGCATCTGCTTTGAGTGGAAAGAGACCCCCAAAAGGTCTCAACCCAACTCCAAATTCAACATCGTTGTGTCCACCACCATCATCGTGTCCACCACCATCATCGTGCCCACCACCATCATCGTGCCCACCACCTTCTTCCCTTCCAGAGGGGGAGTGCACAAATTATTAATTTTCCCCCAGGCAAACCCAATTCTTGTACATTCCCTTTGTTCTCAAGATACCTTTGCAGCATCTGCTTTGAGTGGAAAGAGCCCCAAAAGATCTCTGGAATCAACCCACGGCTCACATTCCAAGTGATTCCACTGCTCCAAATCCACCATCATCGTGCCCACCACCTCCATCCCTTCCAGAGGGGGAACGCACAAATAATCCATTTTTTCCCCAAATAAATCCAAATTTTCTGCATTCTCTTTGTTCTCAAGATACCTTTGCAGCATCTGCTTTGAGTGGAAAGAGCCCCAAAAGGTCTCAACCCATGGCTCTCATTCCAAGTGATTCCACTGCTCCAAATCCACCATCATCGTGCCCACCACCTCCATCCCTTCCAGAGGGGGAGTGCACAAAGAATCCATTATCCCCCAGGCAAACCCAAATTTTCTCCATTCTCTTTGTTCTCAGGATACCTTTGCAGGTCTCACAACATCTGCTTTGAGTGAAGAGACCCCAAAGGTCTCAACCCATGGCTCTCATTCCAAGTGGTTCCACTGCTCCAAATCCATCATCACCGTGCCCACCACCATCATCATGCCCACCACCTCCATCCCTTCCAGAGGGGGAGTGCACAAATTATTAATTTTCCCCCAGGCAAACCCAATTCTTGTACATTCCCTTTGTTCTCAGGATACCTTTGCAGCATCTGCTTTGAGTGGAAAGAGACCCAAAAGATCTCAACCCATGGCTCACGTTCCACTGCTCCAAATTCAACATCATTGTGCCCACCACCTCCATCCCTTCCAGAGGAGGAGCATGCAAAGAATTCATTTTCCCCCAAATAAACCCAAATTTTCTCCATTCTCTTTGTTCTCAGGATACCTTTGCAGGTCTCACAACATCTGCTTTGAATGAAGAGACCCCAAAGGTCTCAACCCATGGCTCTCATTCCAAGTGATTCCACTGCTCCAAATCCATCATCACCGTGCCCACCACCTCCATCCCTTCCAGAGGGGGAACGCACAAAGAATCCATTTTTTCCCCAAATAAATCCAAATTTTCTGCATTCTCTTTGTTCTCAGGATATCTTTGCAGCATCTGCTTTGAGTGGAAAGAGCCCCAAAAGGTCTCAACCCATGGCTCACGTTCCACTGCTCCAAATTCACCATCATCGTGCCCACCACCATCATCGTGCCCACCACCTCCATCCCTGCCAGAGGAGGGGTACACAAAGAATCCACTTTCCCCCCAAATAAATTCAAATTTTCTACATTCTCTTTGTTCTCAGGATACCTTTGCAGCATCTGCTTTGAGTGGAAAGAGCCCCAAAAGGTCTCAACCCATGGCTCTCATTCCACTGCTCCAAATTCAACATCACCGTGCCCACAACCTCCATCCCTTTCAGAGGGGGAGCACACAAAGAATCCATTTCCCCCCAAATAAATTCAAATTTTCTACATTCTCTTTGTTCTCAGGATACCTTTGCAGCATCTGCTTTGAGTGGAAAGAGCCCCAAAAGGTCTCAACCCATGGCTCACGTTCCACTGCTCCAAATTCAACATCGTTGTGCCCACCACCATCATTCCTTCTAGAGGGGGAGTGCACAAAGAATCCATTTTCCCCCAGGCAAACCCAAATTTTCTCCATTCTCTTTGTTCTCAGGATACCTTTGCAGGTCTCACGACATCTGCTTTGAGTGGAAAGAGACCCCAAAGGTCTCAACCCATGGCTCTCATTCCAAGTGGTTCCACTGCTCCAAATCCATCATCATCGTGGACAGCACCATCATCGTGCCCACCATCTTCATCCCTTCCAGAGGGGGAACGCACAAATAATCCATTTTTTCCCCAAATAAATCCAAATTTTCTGCATTCTCTTTGTTCTCAGGATACCTTTGCAGCATCTGCTTTGAGTGCAAAGAGCCCCCCAAAAAGGTCCCAACCCATGGCTCTCATTCCACTGCTCCAAATTCAACATCGTTGTGCCCACCACCATCATCGTGCCCACCGCCTCCATCCCTTCCAGAGGGGGAGAACACAAAGAATCCATTTTCCCCCAAATAAATCCAAAATTTCTGCATTCTCTTTGTTCTCAGGATACCTTTGCAGCATCTGCTTTGAGGGGAAAGAGCCCCCCAAAAAGGTCTCAACCCATGGCTCACATTCCGCTGCTCCAAATCCACCATCATCGTGCCCACCACCTCCATCCCTGCCAGAGGAGGAGCGCACAAAGAATCCATTTCCCCCCAAATAAATTCAAATTTTACACATTCTCTTTGCTCTCGGGATACCACTGCAGGTCTCACAGCATCTGCTTTGAGTGCAAAGAGCCCCAAAAGGTCTCTGGAATCAACCCATGGCTCACATTCCAAGTGATTCCACTGCTCCAAATCCACCATCATCGTGCCCACCACCATCATCCCTTCCAGAGGGGGAACGCACAAAGAATCCATTTTTTCCCCAAATAAATCCAAATTTTCTGCATTCTCTTTGTTCTCAGGATATCTTTGCAGCATCTGCTTTGAGTGGAAAGAGCCCCAAAAAGGTCTCAACCCATGGCTCACGTTCCACTGCTCCAAATTCAACATCGTTGTGCCCACCACCATCATTTCTTCTAGAGGGGGAGCACACAAAGAATCCATTTTCCCCCAGGCAAACCCAAATTTTCTCCATTCTCTTTGTTCTCAGGATACCTTTGCAGGTCTCACAGCATCTGCTTTGAGTGCAGAGACCCCAAAGGTCTCAACCCATGGCTCTCATTCCAAGTGACTCCAGTGCTCCAAGTCCACCAGCATCATGGACTCCACCATCATCGTGCCCACCACCAGAGGGGGAGTGCACAAATTATTAATTTTCCCCCAGGCAAACCCAATTCTTGTACATTCCCTTTGTTCTCAAGATACCTTTGCAGCATCTGCTTTGAGTGAAGAGACCCCAAAGGTCTCAACCCATGGCTCTCATTCCACTGCTCCAAATCCACCATCATCGTGCCCACCACCTCCATCCCTTCCAGAGGGGGAACGCACAAATAACCCATTTTTTCCCCAAATAAATCCAAAATTTCTGCATTCTCTTTGTTCTCAGGATACCTTTGCAGCATCTGCTTTGAGTGGAAAGAGCCCCAAAAGGTCTCAACTCATGGCTCTCATTCCACTGCTCCAAATTCAACATCGTTGTGCCCACCCCCATCATTCCCCTTCCAGAGGGGGAGTGCACAAAGAATCCATTTCCCCCCCAAATAAATTCAAATTTTACACATTCTCTTTGTTCTCAGGATACCACTGCAGGTCTCACAGCGTCTGCTTTGAGTGCAGAGAGACCCAAAAGGTCTCTGGAATCAACCCATGGCTCACATTCCACTGCTCCAAATCCACCATCATGGTGCCCACCACCATCATCCCTTCCAGAGGGGGAACGCAGAAATAATCCATTTTCCCCCAAATAAATCCAAATTTTCTGCATTCTCTTTGTTCTCAGGATACCTTTGCAGCATCTGCTTTGAGTGGAAAGAGCCCCAAAAGGCCTCAACCCACGGCTCACATTCCACTGCTCCAAATCCACCATCGTCGTGCCCACCACCATCATCGTGCCCACCACCTCCATCCCTTCCAGAGGGGGAGTGCACAAATAATCCATTTTTTCCCCAAATAAATCCAAATTTTCTGCCTTCTCTTTGTTCTCAGGATATCTTTGCAGCATCTGCTTTGAGTGGAAAGAGACCCAAAAGGTCTCAACCCATGGCTCACGTTCCACTGCTCCAAACTCAACATCATTGTGCCCACCACCATCATTCCTTCTAGAGGGGGAGTGCACAAAGAATCCATTTTCCCCCAGGCAAACCCAAATTTTCTCCATTCTCTTTGTTCTCAGGATACCTTTAGAGGTCTCACGACATCTGCTTTGAGTGAAGAGACCGCAAAGGTCTCAACCCATGGCTCTCATTCCAAGTGGTTCCACGGCTCCAAATCCACCATCACCGTGCCCACCACCTCCATCCCTTCCAGAGGGGGAACACACAAATAATCCATTTCTTCCCCAAATAAATCCAAATTTTCTGCATTCTCTTTGTTCTCAGGATACCTTTGCAGCATCTGCTTTGAGTGGAAAGAGCCCCAAAAGGTCTCAACCCATGGCTCACGTTCCACTGCTCCAAATCCACCATCGTCGTGCCCACCACCATCATCGTGCCCACCACCTCCATCCCTGCCAGAGGAGGAGTGCACAAAGAATCCATTTCCCCCCCAAATAAATTCAAATTTTACACATTCTCTTTGCTCTCGGGATACCTTTGCAGGTCTCACAGCATCTGCTTTGAGTGCAAAGAGACCCAAAAGGTCTCTGGAATCAACCCATGGCTCACATTCCAAGTGATTCCACTGCTTCAAATCCACCATCATCGTGCCCACCACCATCATCCCTTCCAGAGGGGGAACGCACAAAGAATCCATTTTTTCCCCAAATAAATCCAAATTTTCTGCATTCTCTTTGTTCTCAGGATATCTTTGCAGCATCTGCTTTGAGTGGAAAGAGCCCCAAAAAGGTCTCAACCCATGGCTCACGTTCCACTGCTCCAAATTCAACATCGTTGTGCCCACCACCATCATTTCTTCTAGAGGGGGAGTGCACAAAGAATCCATTTTCCCCCAGGCAAACCCAAATTTTCTCCATTCTCTTTGTTCTCAGGATACCTTTGCAGGTCTCACAGCATCTGCTTTGAGTGCAGAGACCCCAAAGGTCTCAACCCATGGCTCTCATTCCAAGTGACTCCAGTGCTCCAAGTCCACCAGCATCATGGACTCCACCATCATCGTGCCCACCACCAGAGGGGGAGTGCACAAATTATTAATTTTCCCCCAGGCAAACCCAATTCTTGTACATTCCCTTTGTTCTCAAGATACCTTTGCAGCATCTGCTTTGAGTGAAGAGACCCCAAAGGTCTCAACCCATGGCTCTCATTCCACTGCTCCAAATCCACCATCATCGTGCCCACCACCTCCATCCCTTCCAGAGGGGGAACGCACAAATAACCCATTTTTTCCCCAAATAAATCCAAAATTTCTGCATTCTCTTTGTTCTCAGGATACCTTTGCAGCATCTGCTTTGAGTGGAAAGAGCCCCAAAAGGTCTCAACTCATGGCTCTCATTCCACTGCTCCAAATTCAACATCGTTGTGCCCACCCCCATCATTCCCCTTCCAGAGGGGGAGTGCACAAAGAATCCATTTCCCCCCCAAATAAATTCAAATTTTACACATTCTCTTTGTTCTCAGGATACCACTGCAGGTCTCACAGCGTCTGCTTTGAGTGCAGAGAGACCCAAAAGGTCTCTGGAATCAACCCATGGCTCACATTCCACTGCTCCAAATCCACCATCATGGTGCCCACCACCATCATCCCTTCCAGAGGGGGAACGCAGAAATAATCCATTTTCCCCCAAATAAATCCAAATTTTCTGCATTCTCTTTGTTCTCAGGATACCTTTGCAGCATCTGCTTTGAGTGGAAAGAGCCCCAAAAGGCCTCAACCCACGGCTCACATTCCACTGCTCCAAATCCACCATCGTCGTGCCCACCACCATCATCGTGCCCACCACCTCCATCCCTTCCAGAGGGGGAGTGCACAAATAATCCATTTTTTCCCCAAATAAATCCAAATTTTCTGCCTTCTCTTTGTTCTCAGGATATCTTTGCAGCATCTGCTTTGAGTGGAAAGAGACCCAAAAGGTCTCAACCCATGGCTCACGTTCCACTGCTCCAAACTCAACATCATTGTGCCCACCACCATCATTCCTTCTAGAGGGGGAGTGCACAAAGAATCCATTTTCCCCCAGGCAAACCCAAATTTTCTCCATTCTCTTTGTTCTCAGGATACCTTTAGAGGTCTCACGACATCTGCTTTGAGTGAAGAGACCGCAAAGGTCTCAACCCATGGCTCTCATTCCAAGTGGTTCCACGGCTCCAAATCCACCATCACCGTGCCCACCACCTCCATCCCTTCCAGAGGGGGAACACACAAATAATCCATTTCTTCCCCAAATAAATCCAAATTTTCTGCATTCTCTTTGTTCTCAGGATACCTTTGCAGCATCTGCTTTGAGTGGAAAGAGCCCCAAAAGGTCTCAACCCATGGCTCACGTTCCACTGCTCCAAATCCACCATCGTCGTGCCCACCACCATCATCGTGCCCACCACCTCCATCCCTGCCAGAGGAGGAGTGCACAAAGAATCCATTTCCCCCCCAAATAAATTCAAATTTTACACATTCTCTTTGCTCTCAGGATACCTTTGCAGGTCTCACAGCATCTGCTTTGAGTGCAAAGAGACCCAAAAGGTCTCTGGAATCAACCCATGGCTCACATTCCGCTGCTCCAAATCCACATCATCGTGCCCACCACCTTCTTCCCTTCCAGAGGGGGAGTGCACAAATTATTAATTTTCCCCCAGGCAAACCCAATTCTTGTACGTTCTCTTTGTTCTCAGGATACTTTTGCAGCATCTGCTTTGAGTGGAAAGAGCCCCCCAAAAAGGTCTCAACCCATGGCTCTCATTCCAAGTGATTCCAACTGCTCCAAATCCACCATCATCGTGCCCACCACCTCCATCCCTTCCAGAGAGGGAGTGCACAAAGAATTAATTATCCCCCAGGCAAACCCAACTCTTCTACCTTCTCTTTGTTCTCAGGACACATTCCAGGTGTGAAAATGCAAAAAAGGACGATGGAAAACCAAAAAAGAGGGTGGAAAGCCAAAAAAGGATGATGGAAACCCAAAAAAGGACAATGGAAAGCCAAAAAAGATGGTGCAAAACTAAAAAAGGACAATGGAAAGCCAAAAAAGATGGTGGAAAGCTAAAAAAGGACAACAGAAAGCCAAAAAAGATGGCGGAAAACCAAAAAAGGACAATGGAGAGCCAAAAAAGATGGCGGAAAACTAAAAAAGGACAATGGAAAGCCAAAAAAGATGGTGGAAAGCCAAAAAAGATGGCGGAAAGCCAAAAAAGGACGATGGAAACCCAAAAAAGGACAACAGAAAGCCAAAAAAGATGGTGGAAAGCCAGAAAAGGACGATGGAAAGCCAAAAAAGATGGCAGAAAACCAAAAGAGCTGGTGGAAAACCAAAAAAGAGGGTGGAAAGCCAAAAAAGGACAATGGAAACCCAAGAAAGGACAACGGAAAGCCAAAAAAGATGGTGGAAAACCAAAAAAGGAAAATGGAAAGCCAAAAGAGGACAACAGAAAGCCAAAAAAAATGGTGGAAAGCCAAAAAAGGACAACAGAAAGCCAAAAAAGATGGCGGAAAGCCAAAAAAGGACAATGGAAAGCCAAAAAGGATGGCAGAAAACCAAAAAAGAGGGTGGAAAGCCAAAAAAGATGGCGGAAAACCAAAAAAGGACAATGGAAAGCCAAAAAAGATGGCGGAAAACCAAAAAAGGACAATGGAAACCCAAAAAAGGACAATGGAAAGCCAGAAAAGGACGACAGAAGTCCAAGAGAGGGTGACAGAAGGGAAGGGCGGTGCTGAGCCGGGCGGCGCCGCTCACCTGGAAGGGACAGGGGATGTGGTACTCGCGGCAGCGCTCCTGGATCCACGTGGTCTCCCAGACGCCGCGGTAGGCCTGCTCGTAGAAGTAGCAGCCGATGACCACCAGCAGGGGCACGAGGTAGAGCACGCTGAAGACGCCGATGCGGATCATGAACTTCACCAGCTTGTCCTGGTTCTCCTTCTCCAGCGGGATCTCGATGCGGACGCGGTTGAGGGAGATGATCCCGGCCAGCAGCAGGGACACCCCCACCACCACGTAGAGGCAGAGGGGCGCCAGCACGAAGTAGCGCAGCGCGTCCACGTCGTAGAGGCCGACGAAGCACACGCCGCTGATGTTGTCGCCCTCGATCTTGTTCATGGCCAGCAGGATGACGGTGAGGGTGCCCGGGATGCCCCAGGCGCTGGCGTGGAAGAGCAGGGCCTTCTTCTCGATGGCCTCGCTGCCCCACTTGGGCACGGCGGCCAGGAACCAGGTGATGGTGAGGATGACCCACCAGACGCTGCCGGCCATGGTGAAGAAGTAGAGCACCATGAAGAGCATGGTGCAGGCCTTGTTGTGGGAGCCCTGGGTCACCGTGGAGGCCTTGTACTGGGAGGGGCTGGAGGCGTTGCAGGCCACGCGGTCCTCCAGCAGGAAGCCGATGAAGAAGATGAGGGACACCATCATGTAGCAGACGGCGTAGAAGATGATGGGTCTCTCCGGGTAGCGGAAGCGCGTGACGTCGATGAGGAAGGTGAGGAAGGTGAACAGGGTGGCCGAGAGGCAGACGATGGAGATGACGCCGATGAAGTAGCGGGCGAAGGAGAGCTCCTCGCGGCGGAAGTACATGTTGGGGCAGGGAGGGGAGCAGTCCCGCACCCTGAGGAAGGAGTAGCCCAGCTCCGGGTCGATTTTCAGCTCCCGGGGACACCAAAAGCCGTAATCCCTCTGGACGGCCATCGGCGCCTCCTCCGTGGGCTCGCCGGCCAAGTTGAGGTCGACCAGGCGAGGGTAGGGCTCGTCGCAGTCTGGGAACCTGAAAAGAGGAGTTCACAAGGAATCTTCTCACAATTTACAAGGACTGGGAACCTCACTGCACACAGAATTCACAGAGCCACTGTGTTGCCGACATCTCTTCATAAAAATCCTTTCATTAGGATTTTTCCAGCAGAAGCTGAGAAGTCTCAGCAACAAGATGTAAACAAGTTGTTATCTGCTGCTGTGGAATGTAACAGGTTCACCTGTGATTGGCCCATCTCTGATGTTTATAATTAATGGCCAATCAAGGACTGTGCTCTATCGGACAGAGTCTGGGATAGCTGGATTGTTGATCTTTCTTTCTATCTCTGTTCTTAGCTTTAGCCTCTCAGAGAAACCTTCTCTCTCTCTCCATGTCTTTTTAGTATAGTTAATATATATATATATCATAATATAATAAATTAAGCCTTCTGATAATGGAGTCCACATTCTCGTCCTTCACCTTGTGACCGCCGTAACACCACTGGGTTGGAAAAAACCTTAAAGGTCATTGAGTCCAACCCATGTGGTAACAGCTCAACTAAACCACGGCACCAAGTGCCACATCCAGGGATGGCGACTCCACCGCCTCCCTGGGCAGAACATTCCAGAACTTCATCATTGTTTCAGTAAAAAACTTGTTCCTGATATCCAAGCTGTGCTTCCCTTGGCACAGCTTGAGGCTCTCCTCTGGTTGTGTCAGTGCTGCTGGAGAAAGAGCCCAGCCCCAGCTGAGCACAGGCCCCTTTCAGGAGCTGCAGAGAGGGATGGGGGCAGCCCTGGGTCTCCTTTTCTCCAGGCTGAGCAGCCCCAGCTCCCTCAGGGGTTCCTCTCAGGGTTTGTGCTCCCAGCCCCTCTCCAGCCTCGTCGTTCCCTCTGGACACTCCCCAGGTCCTCAATGTCCTTCCCAGCCTGAGGGGCCAGACTGGGCACAGCACTCGAGGTATGCAGGGAAGGGTGATCTCCCTGCTCCTGCTGGCCTCACCATTCCTGAGACAAGAATCAGAACTTCTAGGTCTGACTTCAGGCAAAGCAACTGGAGCAAAACCAGACAATCCAAAAAATGGGGAATCCATCAAATTCTGCGCTATTTAGTCACAAATGCATCCCACAGGGCCATGTTGAAACTTTAAAATAAGTTTAAAAATAAAGCAGGTAAGGAGCCCATTTGAGTTTTAAGAATGAAGGTCGGGATGCAAAATCCACCCCAAGAAATCTGTGAATTCAAGCCCCTGGCAGCAGGATTTTAAAAACATTTTAAAGCCTTTCCTAAGCAGCTGCACTGGCTGCCATCAGACAGGGCAGTGAGGTGGTGACACCAAAATTCCAACCAGCACTGCCACCCGTTTTAATAAATGGAATTATGATGAAGATATTTGTGTAGCTGATACCAGCATTGATAAATGGAATTATGATGAAGATTTCTGTGTAGTTGACACCAGCATTAATAAATGGAATGATGATGGAGATATTTGTGTAAATAAAGCTCTGATTGGAGGTTCAGGATTGTTGGAGTTTTGAAGGAGAGACTGGAGCAATCCCAGTAACTTAGAAACATCCTCTGACTTATTTAACTAAAATAATTTTAATTGTTTTTCATTGTCTCCAATCCAACTGGAATTATTTCTTCCTGTTACTGCTCCTCAGTTTCATTAACTGCTGGAGTCACAAAAAACAATAAAACATGAAGATCCTGTTTTTAATTTCATGCATGCTCTGTCTCAAACAGCTTGGAACACGATTGGATCATTTTTCCATAAATTTATTTGCGCAATGCAAAGCTGAACACAGCTGAGCTCAGCAAGGGGTACATGCTCTGCAAACAGCTTTGAGATTTCCCCCTCATCAAACCCAGCCACTTTTCAGCTGATCTCTTGGGCAGAAATAGGAACTCACTTCCCACCTCGGGAAGGAAAACATCGCCGCGTGTGACGGAAAATGTTTAAAACACCTGCTTTTTATGGGCCATAAAACATCCTGGATGGGAGTAATTTTATCCTGGAATATTTAAAAAAAACACCAAAAAAAAGGGTTTTTCTCACCTGGTGCACTCCATATCCTCAGGCCAGGAGACCCCAAACATCTCCATGAGCTTGGAGCACTCGCTGTGGGCGCGCTGGCAGAGGCGGCGGCAGGGCAGCGTCACCCGCCCGTACTCCATGCACACCGGCGCGTACAGGGCGCACAGGAAGGGCCGGAAATCCCGGGAGCACTCCAGGTTCACCATGGGGTGGAAGGGCTGGCAAGAAAAATTTAAAAAAAAAAGGAGAATTCAGGAGCTGCAAGCAGCACTTTGGTGGAATATTTCGCTTTTGTCTCATCGCAACCGTAACCGCGATGGCTGTTGGGAGAAATGATCATCAGGATGGAACTCGGGGGATTTAGGAAGATAAAGGACAATGAAAATATCCCCAAGGGACATTTATATCTTCCATCTGAAGGGCTGGCAAGAAAAATTTTTTAAAAAGATAATTCAGGAGCTGCAAGCAGCACTTTGGTGGAAGATTGGCTTTTGCCTCACTGCAACCTTCTGGCTGTTGGTGGAAATTATCATTGGGATGGAACTCGGGGATTTTAGGAAGACAAGGGACCATGGGGACAATGAAAATATTCCCAAGGGACATTTATATCTTCCATCTGAAGGGCTGGCAAGGAAAATTTTAAAAAAAAAAGGAGAATTCAGGAGCTGCAAGCAGCACTTTGGTGGAATATTTTGCTTTTGCCTCATCGCGACCACAACCGCGACCTTCAGGCTGGATGGAACTTGCGAGTTTTAGGAAGACAGGGGACCATGGGGACAATGAAAATATTCCCAAGGGATATTTATGTCCTCCATCTGAGGGGCTGGCAAGAAAAATTTTTAAAAAAAGGAGCTGCAAGCAGCACTGTGGTGGAATATTTTGTTTTTGCCTCATCATGACCGTAACCGCGACCTTGTGGCTGTTGGGAGAAATTACCATCGGGATGGAACTGGGGGATTTTAGGAAGACAGGGGACCATGGGGACAATGAAAATATCCCCAAGGGACATTTATGTCCTCCATCTGAAGGGCTGGCAAGAACAATAAAAGATAAGAAACTGCAGGCAGCACTTTGGTGGAATATTCCACTTTTGTCTCATCACAACCATAACTGCGATGGCTGTTGGGAGAAACGATCATCGGGACGGAACTCAGGGGTTTTAGGAAGACAGGGGACCATGAAGACAATGAAAATGTTCCCAAGGGATATTTATGTCCTCCATCTGCATTAAAACAAGTGGGAATTAGACAGATAAATCCCCCTGGGGTGGATTTCAGTTCTCTCATGAAGGTGGATGTGTCCCTCATTCCCAGTTATTTAAATTCCCACACAGCCACGGAGCTTCCGGGGCTGTAACCACGGTGAAGGCACAACCAAGATGTCATTTCTTGCCTAAGCATCAGAAAGCACCCTGAAATCGAATCCTGAAAAAATAAAAATATCAAAATAAATAACCGGAGCTTTGTGACAGGTTTGGGTATCGATGAGAGCGACGCTCCTTGGAAGCTCTGAGAGAAAATCTGTCAGAGTTAGACAAATCCAGCTGGTCTGGAGCATTCCTGGAGGATAAAGAAGGAAAAATGAAGAGGACAGGGATTTATGGCTCAGAAGAAGCTGGTGTGTGGTGATAATCCACGTCACTGCTCAGTGTCTTGGGTTTTGTGGTTTGTCCTTAAAACTCTCCGAGAATTAATCAATGTTTTATTCCAAATCTCCGTGGCGCCCACCACCATCCAAAGCCTCACCATCTCTTTGGATATCAATGTAAAATCAATAATATTCCCCTGAGAGTGGAATGGGAGAATATTGGAATTCATTAGCACTTCCAATTCTGGAATAAAACAAACCCCAGACTGGAAAAACTTCTCCTGATTTATATTTCCAATCCCAGCTCAAAGGGAAAAAGTGGCTTCATCAACAGCTTTGTTCTACACAGATTTTTTTTTAGAAAAAGCCCATTATTTGGATAACAGGGTTTTCTCCACAGCCCAGCAGGATTAAGGAGCGGGAATTCTAATCCTTGGAATTTGCAGCACAATAACTGAAGCACAAATGAACCTGTTAGATATAAATACATATAAATCCTAAATCTTGTTACAAGTGCAGCTGAAGAGGAGCTGCAGAAAGATTAAATTCTCAAGCAGCAATTTCCTGAGAAATGTTTTAAACCCATTCAGCCTTTTCTTTTGCCAAACTATAGAGCAGAACTGATCTAACAGGAAAAAGCAGGTCAATTTCTGTGACCAGAAAATACTGGGAATTATAGGGAAAAGTTTCACTTCTCCCTTACCACCTCTCAATCCTTCCCAGAAGCCTCCTTCCCTCTGCAAAAGGAAATTTTGGGAATACAAGACACATCCATGCTATGGTTTTAATGTTTGGTTTTTTTTTTAATCATTATTATTTACCAATTTGATTAAATTCCCTTAATTTCTCAAACTGAAATTCAGCAATAACTTGCAGGAAGAGCAGGATAAGCCTTCAGTTACCAACCAGGAAAAAGGCAGCAGCAGTTGGGAAATATTTACATTTACAGGCTCAGGTTACTCCCTGTGTTTGGCTGGAGATGTGCTTCAGATTTATTTTTATTTATGTATTTATTTATGAGTATTTATTGTCTACAGCAGAATTAAAGCCATTCTTTGGCCACATGGATCTGAGAAATCGATTCCAGGGAGTCACAACACCTGCCTGGAAAAGCTGGAGGTAAAAGACTTGATAGAAATCAAAAATAAACCAAGAACTCCACTTTTATTCTGGTAAGAGTTTACCTTCCCTTCTTTACAGAAAGCCTTAAAAATGAGAAGATTAAGTTACAACTTTATGAAAAAGAGTTCCTGTTTTCATGCCTGCCCCAATTCCAAGGTTTTGCAGAGTTATCAACCAGGAAAAAGGCAGCAGCAGTTGGGAAATATTTACATTTACAGGCTCGGGTTACTCAAGGAACTCCCTGTGTTTGGCTGGAGATGTACTTCAGATTTATTTTTATTTATGTATTTATTTGTATTTATTGTCAATATTGTTAAACCACATGGATCTGAGAAATCGATTCCAGGGAGTTACAACACCTGCCTGGAAAAGCTGGAGGTAAAAGACTTGATGGAAAGGGAAAATAAACCAACAACTCCATTTTTATACTGGTAAGAGTTTACCTTCCCTTCTTTAAAAAAGCCTTGAAAATGAGAAGATTAAGTTACAACTTTATGAAAAATGAGTTCCTGTTTTCATGCCTGCCCCAATCCCAAGGTTTTGCCTCCTGTCACTTCAAGTTTTCACAAACCTCTCCTAAATTTCAAGTTCTCCTGACAATTCCTCCCCTGCTTTCCTCTGACACATCAAACACATTCCCAAAGTTCCTCTTTTTCTGCTATTTTGCCTTTGTTAAAAGATCTGTTTGGTTTTGGTGGAGTTGCAGAGCCTGAACCACTCAGGAAAAGACCTCAGAGCATCTCAAGGTGCAAACACAGCACCAGGGGAAGGGCCAGGAGAGGAGGAAAGCGCCTCAAGCTGTGCCAGGGGAGCTGCAGGTTGGAATTCAGAGGGAATTTCCTGATGGAAAAGTTGTTAAACATCAGAATGGGCTGCCCAGGGAGCTTTGGAGCCCCCATCCCTGGAGGTGCCCAAGGAACAACACTCACAGCTCTGGGCTGGGGACAAGGTGAGGATCCCAGAAATCTTTGCCAGCCTAAATAATGCTGGGATCCTTCAAAACTTGGGAAGTTTTGAAGTGAACTTCAAAATCATGAAGAGGCTGAGCTGGAGAACAGGAATAAAATCCCTACAGCAGCTCCTGATAAGACAGAAAAGGAGATTCACTCTCCCTGAGGCAGCATTTGTGCCTGTGGGCAGCTCCCTCTGCAAGCACCCCAAAAATGATCCTGTGAACTTTATAATCATGAAGAGGATGAGCTGGAGAACAGGTTGGAATTCAGAGGGAATTTCCTGATGGAAAAGTTGTTAAACATCAGAATGGGCTGCCCAGGGAGCTTTGGAGCCCCCATCCCTGGAGGTGTCCAAGGAGCAACACTCACAGCTCTGGGCTGGGGACAAGGTGAGGATCCCTCACAGGCTGGAGTCGATGATCCCAAAAATCTTTGCCAGCCTAAATAATCCTGGGATCCTTCAAAACTTGGGAAGTTTTGAAGTGAACTTCAAAATCATGAAGAGGCTGAGCTGGAGAACAGGAATAAAATCCCTACAGCACCTCCTGATAAGACAGAAAAAGAGATTCATTCACTCTCCCTGAGGCAGCATTTGTGCCTGCGGGCAGCTCCCTCTGTAAGCACCCCAAAAATGATCCTGTGAACTTTAAAATCGTGAAGAGGGTGAGCTGGAGAACAGGCTGGAATTCAGAGGGAATTTCCTGATGGAAAAGTTGTTAAACATCAGAATGGGCTGCCCAGGGAGCTTTGGAGCCCCCATCCCTGTTGTTCCCCCAAGGAACAACACTCACAGCTCTGGGCTGGGGACAAGGTGAGGATCCCAAAAATCTTTGCCAGCCTAAATAATCCTGGGATCCTGTGAACTTCAAAATCATGAAGAGCTAGAGAACAGGAATAAAATCCCTACAGCACCTCCTGATAAGACAGAAAAAGAGATTCACTCTCCCTGAGGCAGCATTTGTGCCTGTGGGCAGCTCCCTTTGTAGGCACCCCAAAAATGATCCTGTGAACTTTATAATCGTGAAGAGGCTGAGCTGGAGAACAGGTTGGAATTCAGAGGGAATTTCCTGATGGAAAAGTTGTCAAACATCAGAATGGGCTGCCCAGGGAGCTTTGGAGCCCCCATCCCTGGAGGTGCCCAAGGAACAACACTCACAGCTCTGGGCTGGGGACAAGGTGAGGATCCCTCATAGGCTGGAGTCGATGATCCCAAAAATCTTTGCCAGCCTAAATAATCATGGGATCCTTCAAAACTTGGGAAGTTTTGAAGTGAACTTTAAAATCATGAAGAGGCTGAGCTGGAGAACAGGAATAAAATCCCTACAACAGCTCCTGATAAGACAGAAAAAGAGATTCACTCTCCCTGAGGCAGCATTTGTGCCTGTGGGCAGCTCCCTCTGTAAGCACCCCAAAAATGATCCTGTGAACTTTAAAATCGTGAAGAGGGTGAGCTGGAGAACAGGTTGGAATTCAGAGGGAATTTCCTGATGGAAAAGCTGTAAAACTTTGCTGTGAAACTCAGAATGGGCTGCCCAGGGAGCTTTGGAGTCCCCATCCCCTGGAGGTGTCCAAGGAACAACACCCACAGCTCTGGGCTGGGGACAAGGTGAGGATCCCAAAAGTCTTTGCCAGCCTAAATAATCCTGGGATCCTGTGAACTTTAAAATCATGAAGAGCTGGAGAACAGGAATAAAATCCCTACAGCAGCTCCTGATAAGACAGAAAAGAGATTCACTCTCCCTGAGGCAGCATTCGTGCCTGTGGGCAGCTCCCTCTGCAAGCACCCCAAAAATGATCCTGTGAACTTTATAATCATGAAGAGGGTGAGCTGGAGAACAGGTTGGAATTCAGAGGGAATTTCCTGATGGAAAATTTGTTAAACATCAGAATGGGCTGCCCAGGGAGCTTTAGAGCCCCCATCCCTGGAGGTGCCCAAGGAACAACACTCACAGCTCTGGGGCTGGGGACAAGGTGAGGATCCCAAAAATCTTTGCAGCCTAAATAATCATGGGATCCTGTGAACTTCAAAATCATGAAGAGGCTGAGCTGGAGAACAGGAATAAAATCCCTACAGCACCTCCTGATAAGACAGAAAAAGAGATTGACTCTCCCTGAGGCAGCATTTGTGCCTGGGGGCAGCTCCCTCTGCAAGCACCCCAAAAATGATCCTGTGAACTTTATAATCATGAAGAGGGTGAGCTGGAGAACAGGTTGGAATTCAGAGGGAATTTCCTGATGGAAAAGCTGTAAAACTTTGCTGTGAAACTCAGAATGGGCTGCCCAGGGAGCTTTGGAGCCCCCATCCCTGGAGGTGCCCAAGGAACAACACTCACAGCTCTGGGCTGGGGACAAGGTGAGGATCCCTCACAGGCTGGACTCGATGATCCCAAAAATCTTTGCCAGCCTAAATAATCCTGGGATCCTTCAAAACTTGGGAAGTTTTGAAGTGAACTTCAAAATCATGAAGAGGCTGAGCTGGAGAACAGGAATAAAATCCCTACAGCACCCCCTGATAAGACAGAAAAGGAGATTCACTCTCCCTGAGGCAGCATTTGTGCCTGCGGGCAGCTCCCTCTGCAAGCTCCCCAAAAATGATCCTGTGAACTTTAAAATCGTGAAGAGGGTGAGCTGGAGAACAGGTTGGAATTCAGAGGGAATTTCCTGATGGAAAAGCTGTAAAACTTTGCTGTGAAACTCAGAATGGGCTGCCCAGGGAGCTTTGGAGCCCCCATCCCTGGAGGTGTCCAAGGAACAACACTCACAGCTCTGGGCTGGGGACAAGGTGAGGATCCCAAAAATCTTTGCCAGCCTAAATAATCCTGGGATCCTTTGAACTTTAAAATCATGAAAAGGCTGAGCTGGAGAACAGGTTGGAATTCAGAGGGAATTTCCTGATGGAAAAGCTGTAAAACTTTGCTGTGAAACTCAGAATGGGCTGCCCAGGGCAGCTCCCTCCGCAAGCACCCCGAAAATGATCTCCAAATGGTCTCCCCACCTCGCAGCTCCTGAGATGAAAGGTCACCTCCACCTCCTGATGATGTTGTTCCCTATTAAAAATAAACCCAGGAGATGAAAAGATTCTTTTCATGCTCTTGCCCAAGGAGCAGTGCAAGTCATGACATCGACAGGAACAAAAGGCTCTCTGTTCACGGGATGTGCTTCACAAGAAAACAACTCCGGGAGCGAAAAGGAAAAGGGCAAGAGGAGGCCTGGCAGCCAAATTGATTTCAGTGATTCAGTCCTGGGAAATCCAAGAGAAGGAAGAGATAAATGCTTATTTAGGAAGAGATCAGCTCTCCTTGGCCTTGGTTTTGCCATTCAGGTGTTGCGTGAGGGGACCTTAAAGATCGTGTTCATTCTTCGAGGGGTGAATGCTGAAGGAGAGATGGAATGTGGAGATTTTCCCCCACTCCAAATCATTTTCTAAGCCAATCCTCACTTTTGCTTACAAAGCAAGAGCAGTACTCAAATTACAAATACACCACAGAGTTCCAATTTCAGCCCTCACAGCACTGAGAGGTAATAAACCCCAAAATTCTTTATTTTACCCAGACATTCGGCTGCTATTTGGGAAGTGGCTTTGCAGGATTTAAAACCGAATCACTTGGGTGATCTTTCCCCATCCTGTTTATTTATACATTCTGTTCTTTGATCAGAGAACCCAACAGGAAACATCCTCATCAGCTCAGAGAGGGAAGGAGGGAACTTTTCTCCCCTCGGGCTCCAGGGAAGAGAGCGATGCCATGACTCTCAATCGCTGCTGCCTCGGGGCACAGCCTGTGAGCTGCTCTTTGTCCTCCATCTCTCAGCCTTTGATGGAGCTCGCTGTTCATTTGTGGGGGAAAAAATAATCGGGAATTGTGTCTCAAGGGCAAAACCTTCCAGGCTGCCTGTCCTGGAGAATGGGATCAGCTTTGGGTTTATTCTGCACACAGCTCCGGCTTCCGCTTGTGAAAAACGCCGATCGCTTGTTTTTAAAATTTTAAAAGTTTCATAGTAATTAAATGGTTATGAAGAAATAGGAATACAATTAGAGTAATAATAATTTTGGACAATTTGAATTAGGACAATATGAGACAATAAAAACAAAGAGTTACAGATGTCCAGGTACCTTTTCTGGGCAAAATAAGCCCGAAAAAGGAAACATGTTAGCAAAGGATTAACCCTTAAAAACAACAGCCTGTTGCATATTCATACACCTCATACACGATGCATAAATTCCATTCAAACACAGGATTCTGTCTGGCCATCCTCAGCTTCTTCCTCTGAATCCTGACAGCGCCTTCGAGGCGGGAAGAAGTTCATTTCTTCTGCTAAGAGGGCAATGAATTCTTTTTCTCTGAAAGATTCAGGTGTCCTGTGGCTGCTGTCTCACTGCAAGTCCTTTCTTTAAAAAAAGTATCTTACATAGCACCGTTTCTATTTGAACATTTTTTATAACCTTAAACTCTATTTACCACACTGCTTAAAAGAATGAATCCAGCATCACTTTCTAACACAGCACAGACAATACTCATTTGAATATTTGCCAAAAGCCAATCATAAAACACGCATTTTTCACACACTGAGCACCTCCTGTTTCTACAAGCACAACAGATTTCCTTGAGACTCCAAAAATTTCTATTTCATCCCCCCAGACCCCTGTGAACCTCTGGATTCCCTGGATCCTGCAGTCCCCTGGTGCTCGCACCCCACCTGGAAATGTTTGTTCCAAGTTCACACCTGAGCCAAAGGAGAGCTGCTGGAACAAACCAACAAAACCCTGCCTCGACCCAAACCCCGCTGCTGCTTCCTAAAGAAAATCAGGGAATGTTCCCACAGGCCCAGCAGAGCAAAGAGCAGGATTTGGGGCACAGACTTGGCAGAAAACCAGGCCCATTTCTACTTTTCCCCCACCCACTTTGGCTGGATCGTGCCAAAATCAAAGGTGGCAGCGGGGCCCGTGAGCACAGCCAGGTGTGCAGGAGCGAGTTTGTTTCTCCTGGAACTGCCCCAATTCCCCCAATTTCACGGGGCCCTGGCACTGCAGAGCCTTTGCTCTGATTTCTGAAGGCAAAAAAGGCGACTTTGCCCGAGCCTGCTCCGGGTGCCGGGTGCCAGGACACGTTCGGTGAGAATTCCTGGCACGGAGCGCATCCCAGCTTACCTCAGCAGCCCCGGTGAGAAACTGGGGTGTGCTTTGATTTTTGGAGTGATTTCTGGTTGAGGTGTGCTTTTATTTCTGGAATGATTTCTGGTTTCTCTCAGTGCTGCAAAGCCAAATGGGGCACAGCTCTGGCTGCCTGCTGAGCTTTTCCCCCTTCAGCGTGGAATAAAGTTATTCCCAGTTATCTGTACGAAGCCTTTCAATATCCCACATCTCATAATTTTAAAAAATCCTGATGGCAATGAGGATTACACTGACACTGCACTGCTTTAGGGGCTGGGGAAGGGGAAAAAAATTCAGATTTTTTTACCTCAGCACTAAAAATAAATGTCTGCATTTAAATAGTTACATGTCTGCATTTAAATTGTAACTTAAAGAACTCCAACAATAAATAGTTACTTAAGAAACTCCAGCATTTGATGGCAATGAGGATTACACTGGCACTGCACTGCTTTAGGGGCTGGGAAGGGGAAAAAAAATTCAGATTTTTTTTACCTCAGCACTAAAAAGAAATGTCTGCATTTAAATTGTAACTTAAAGAACTCCAACAATAAATAGTTACTTAAGAAACTCCAGCATCTGATGACAATGAGGATTAGACTGACACTGCACTGCTTTAGGGGCTGGGAAGGGGAAAAAAAATCAGATTTTTTTTACCTCAGCACTAAAAATAAATGTCTGCATTAAAAATTTAATTAAATTACTTAAGAAACTCCAACAATAAAACAAAAGACAAGTAATTACTGCGGGTTTAAATGATGTTTTTTTCCATGCTATAGGCTGAACTAGGCACTCACCCCATTATTCACTTTATGGCCAATTATTTTACCTGCCTCGCTCTGAGAGGGCAGCAATCATAAAAAACCATCCCAAGCTTTCTGTCTGCAGACAGACAGACAGACAGACAGACAGCCACGGTTAATTTCTGAAGGAAAAAACCAGGAGGATAAAGATGGAAGTAGTTATAAGGCAGCAAATGACATGAATCTCTGCCGATAGGTGCAAACAGCAAAGCCATCTGCTCCTGCTCTTTAAAGATGCCTCCTCCTGCTGCATTTTCAATTCCAAAGTTCCTCTGGAAAACAGCGTCCATCTGTCAGTCTGCGCTCGTCCTGGGTGTGGGGTTTGTGTTTTGGGGACGGGGGGGATGCAGATGGGTGGTTCTGGGACATTTCCATTGGCAGGCTCGGTGGCAGCTGAGAGGGTTTGGGCTTCCTCCTTCCTCTCCATGCGCCTGCTGTGAGGGGCTTGGGAGGGTTCCAGAGGGAGATTAGCAGGGAAATAAATCCACAAATAAATCCACAAATAAATCCACAAATAAATCCAAATAAATCCAGCACCCTCTGGATGGATTTTGGATACAGTCAGATAAAGACATTTTGCCTGGGAGAGGAAGAGACGGTGGGGCAGGAGGTGTAAATGTTGTCAGAATGCCGTTTTTCACAGAAATGACACATCCCCACCTCCTGCAAGGGTGACATTCCAGTGTGATCACAGAAATGACACATGCCCACCTCCTGCAAGGGTGACATTCCAGTGTGATCACAGAAATGACACTGCCCATCTCCTGCAAGGGTGACATTCCAGTGTGATCACAGAAATGACACATCCCCACTCCTGCAAGGGTGACATTCCAGTGTGATCACAGAAATGACACTGCCCACCTCCTGCAAGGGTGACATTGACAACAACCTTCTCTTTCTCCCTCTCGTTCTCCTCCTTCTCCTTTGCTTTCTGCTGCTCTTTCACCTTCGTCTCCTCCTTCTCCCTCTCCCTCTCCTTTTCCTTCTCCTCCTCCCTCTCCTTCCTCTCCTACTCCTCCTTGTCCTCCACCTCCTTATCCTCCTCCTTCTCCTTCCTCGTCCTCACTCTCTTTCTCCTCCTCTTTCTCCTCCATCTCCTCCTTCCCCCTTTCTTTCTCCCCCTACTTCTCCTCCTCCCTCTTCTTCCTTCTCCTTCCTCCTCCTCCCTCTCCTTCTCTCTCCTCCTCCTCCTTCCTCCTCCGTCTCCTTCTCCCCTCCTTCTTCTCCTTTTCCTCCTCCTCCATCTCGTCCTTCTCATTCTCCCTCTCCTTCTTCTCCTTCCTCTCCTCCTCCTCGTCCTTCTTCTTCTCCTTCTCCTCCCTCCTTCTCCTCCTCTTCTTCCCTCTCCTTCCTTCTCCCCTTCTCCTCCTCTTCCTCCCTCTCTTTCTCCTCCCTCTGCTTCTCCCTCTCCTCCTTCTCCTCCTCCTCTTCCTCCCTCTCCTTCTCCTTCTCCCTCTCCTCCTCGTCCTCCTTCTCCTTTTCCTCCTCCTCCCTTTCCTTCTTCTCCATCCTTCTCCTTCTCCTTCCTTCTCCTCCCTCTCCTTCTCCTCTTTCTCCTCCTCCTTCTTCTCCTCCTCTTCCTCCCTCTCCTTCTCCTTCTTCTCCCTTTCTCCCTCTCCTTCCTTCTCCTCCTTTCTCCTTCTCCTTCCCTCTCTTTCTCCTTCTTCTCCTCCCTCTCCTTCTCCCCCTTCTCCATTTCCTCCTCCTCCCTCTCCTCCTCCTTCTCCCTCCTCCCTTCCTCCTTCTCCCCGTTCTCCTTCTCCTCCTCATCTCCTCCTCCTCCCCTTTTCCTTCCCTCTCTTTCTCCATTTCCTCCCCCTCCGTCTCCTCCTTCTCCCCCTCCTTGTCCTCCTCCCTCTCCTCCTCCTTCTCCTTCCTCCTCCCTCTCCTCCTTCTCCTTTTTGTCCTCCCTCTCCTCCTTCTCCTTTTTGTCCTCCTCCATCTCCTCCTTCTCTTTCTCCCTCTCCTTCCTTCTCCTTCTCCCCTTCTCCTCCTCCTTCTTCTCCTCTTCCTCCCTTTCTCCTGCTTCTCCTCCTCCCTCTCCGTTTCCTCCTTCTCCTCCTCCTCCTCTTTCTCCTTCTCCCCTTCTCCTTTTCCTCTTCCTCCTCTTTCTCCCTCTCCTTCCTCCTCCTCCTCTTCCTCCCCTGGCTGCCCCCCTGGCAGGTCACACCGTTCCTCCCAGCCCATGGAGCTCTCTTTGGACAACAACAGCAGAGAGGAGCCCGGCACCACTGCTCCAACATTTCCCTGCTGAGCAAAGCAGGAAAAGAGTTTGCTGGGATTTGTTTGGGGATTTGACCCTGACTGGATGGAATTCACAGCCAGATCAGGTTCTTCAGTGCTCAAAATAAAAAAAAGGGCTTTCTATAAATCACAAATGGGATGGAAAACACAGATAATACAGCCAAAATTGAAAAGTCGCCATTTGTATTTGCATTTTAGCTTTTCATTTTAGCTTTTCATTTAGCTTTTCATTTTAGCTTTAAAAATTCAGGGTGGCAGCCACACAACATCAAAACCCTGCAGAACACAACCAGCCAAGCTGAATTTCCACACTCCCCTGAAAAAGAATTTCCTCTTTATCCTCAAAGGCTCGATTATTCTTTATTTCCTTTTTATTCTCAATGGCTTCTACTCCTCCACATGTGACCTGGCTGTGGTTTTGCCCCCAGCAGAGGCAGCAGGATGGCCAAGGGTGTTCCACATCACAGGCCAGTGCAGATATTCCATCTCCAGGAACAGTTTCTATTTTATTTTATTTTTTTTTTTTTCACCAGGATGAGGATGGCAGAAATTTCCTGAATTTTGACATTCAAGCCCAGCTGTTTCCTGTCAGACCGACCACGGGGATCTGCAGGGTTCTGACTGCCTTAAATGCCAACTGTGTCGCCATCAAATGGTCCCAAAATGTCCCAGTTGTCACCTAGGACACTTCCATAGGAGCAGAAGTTTATTTATCCTCTTTGTCTGCCATCCTGACTCGGGTTTGAGGTAAATTAAAGTGAATTTCAGAGCCTCAGCCCCACAGCACAGCAGACAAACCCTTCTGGACGTGGCAGAGGCTGAAAATCCATCCAGGCTGAAGGAATTTGGGAAGCTTTGCTTGGAATTTTTGCTTGGAATTCTGGAATAAATTGGAATTCTGGAATAAATAAATTCCCTGATGCCTGGGAACGTTGGAGATTGTTCTCCAAGAAGGAATCACCATCCTGTTTACAAGCAGGACCAGCAGCTGCTTGGGAATTGGTTAAATGTGGGAATTTTGCTGAATTTTGTACTAGGAAAACAAATCTCACCTAAATCCTTCAAGGAATGATCCTGCAATATCCACAAATTAAACTCCAAAAGTCCTCAGGGGATAAAATGATGCAAATCCATGGAAAAGACTCCAAAAAGGGTTTTTTTTGGGAGAGAAAATTTACAACTTTGGGCCTCATATTAAGGATATTTCACAAAGAAATTATTAAAATGTATTGCTTGGAGTTGGATGGGAGACAAAATTTACATCTTTGGGCCTCATATTAAGGATATTTCACACAGAAATCATTAAAATGTATTGTTTAGAGTCATTCTAATTAAATGAGATTCCTTTTCCTCTCTTCCCTGGCTACAATCAGGACCAGCAAGTCCTTAGGAATTGGTTAAATGTGGGAATTTTGCTGAATTTTTCTCCTAGGAAATCTCACCTAGATCCTTCAAGGAATGACCCAATATCCACAAATTTAACCCCAAAGGTACTCAGGGGATAAAATGATGCAAATCTATGGAAAAGACTCCAAAAAGGGTTTTTTTTGGGAGAGAAAATTTACAACTTTGGGCCTCATATTAAGGATATTTCACAAAGAAATTATTAAAATGTATTGCTTGGAGTTGGATGGGAGACAAAATTTACATCTTTGGGCCTCATATTAAGGATATTTCACACAGAAATCATTAAAATGTATTGTTTAGAGTCATTCTAATTAAATGAGATTCCTTTTCCTCTCTTCCCTGGCTACAATCAGGACCAGCAAGTCCTTAGGAATTGGTTAAATGTGGGAATTTTGCTGAATTTTTCTCCTAGGAAATCTCACCTAGATCCTTCAAGGAATGACCCAATATCCACAAATTTAACCCCAAAGGTACTCAGGGGATAAAAGGATGCAAATCCATGGAAAAGTCCCCAAAAAGGGTTTTTTTTGGGAGAGAAAATTTACAGCTTTGGGCCTCATATTAAGGATATTTCACAAAGAAATTATTAAAATGTATTGCTTGGAGTTGGATGGGAGACAAAATTTACATCTTTGGATATCTTTGGATATCTTTGGATATCTTAAGGATATTTCACACAGAAATAATTGAAATGTATTATTTAGAGTAATTTTAATAAAGACATTCTATTCCTTTTCCCTCATGCTTTCCTGCACTGCCAGCCCAGGACACTGAGCTGCCTTTTGGTGGAAATGATTCAAAACTCAGCAGGATGTGCATGAATAATTCAGGATGGTTTTCCTGGAGTGTTCTCCACAAACTCTGCGGCCCTGCTGTCCCCTGAGTGATGGAATCCCAGAATCCTGGAATGGTTTGGGTGGGGAGGGACCTTAAAGCTCATCCAGTTCCAACTTTGGTACCTCCCACCACCCCCAGTTCCCCCAAGCCGGCCTTGGACACTCCCAAGGATGGAGCAGCCAAAGGTTCTCAGGGAATTCCATCCCCACCCTCAGAGGGAGGAATTTTTTCCTCATTTTTCTGCATTTACTGGAGTAGGATCCATCCAAACCAAGCTGCTCCGCCTCCAAATCTCAGCACCTCCCATTTAATTCAATATTTTCTCCACCGCTGCTTCTCTTCTCCCTCCTTCCCCAAGAACAGGAATTTCACAAGAACAGGATTTTCACCATTTTTAACTCCAGGCTATTTTGTTTGTGAGGATTCTCAGTGTCTGGAGATGATTTCAGCCAATTTCCAACAGCAGAGAATGAAAGCTGCAGCACTCAGCACCTTTCCCACGCATTAATTGGGAAGATGCAGCCAGATGAGGACAAAATCCAGATTTTACTGAGGAAAAATTGTAAATTTATCTGGAAGTCTGGGTGGAAAACCAAGAGAGCTTCTCTCAGTATCCCCTGGGGCTCCACACACAATCATCCTGCACTGTGAGCAAGCCAATAAAGCCTCTACAGAAATACAAGGTGAGCTTTAGCCAAACCCAGGAAAAATTCCCATATTTTGGTGTTGTCTTATATCTCAAGAGTTCTGTTGTCTAATACATCAAGAGTTCTGTTATACAAATGTTCAAACAGCATATTATAGCACAGATATATATATTTCTAAATGTTAGTTCAGTTTTATAGCTTTTCTCGGTTTACCAAGTACTTCAAAGTCTTTTGTACTCATATTTAACAAACACTGATAGCTGTAACTGATATATTCTGCCAATAGTTCAGTATTCAAACCCTGTTTCCCCAAATCCATGGGGTTATACAGTGAAATCCTGTTTCCCTGAATCCATGGGGTTATATATTCAAATCCTGTTTCCCTGAATCCATGGAGTTATACAGTGAAATCCTGTTTCCCTGAATCCATGGGGTTATACAGTCAAATCCTGTTTCCCTGAATCCATGGAGTTATATAATCAAATCCTGTTTCCCTGAATCCATGGAGTTATATAATCAAATCCTGTTTCCCTGAATCCATGGAGTTATACAGTGAAATCCTGTTTCCCTGAATCCATGGAGTTATACAGTGAAATCCTGTTTCCCTGAATCCATGGGGTTATACAGTGAAATCCTGTTTCCCTGAATCCATGGGGTTATAGAGTCAAATCCTGTTTCCCTGAATCCATGGGGTTATACAGTCAAATCCTGTTTCCCCAAATCCAGGGGTTATACAGTCAAATCCTGTTTCCCTGAATCCATGGGGTTATACAGTGAAATCCTGTTTCCCTGAATCCATGGGGTTATAGAGTCAAATCCTGTTTCCCTGAATCCATGGGGTTATAGAGTCAAATCCTGTTTCCCCAAATCCACAGGGTTATATGTTTTAGTTCCAAATCCATGAGTCATCCCAATCCATGGGGCAATATAGCTTAGCCCCAATTCCATGGGTCAATATAGTTTAGCCCCGAATCCACAGGGCATCCTGAATCCACAGGGCAATATAGTTTAACCCCCAAATCCACGGGGTTACATGTTTTAGTCCTGAATCCACAGGGCATCCTGAATCCACAGGGCAATACAGTTTAGCCCCAAATCCACAGGGCAATACAGTTTAGTCCTAAATCACGTTGGGGTCACCATTTGTTGTCTTATCTCAAGAGCTCTGTTATCATTACAGTGCAAGGATTCCACACTGCCAGTCTCACACCTCCTCGGCGTTTCTCATGGGCAGCTCCTCTGAGCTCTGACTGCTCCTGCTCCCTGCAGCAGCCAGCACCTGACTCCAGTTCCACCAGTCCACTCTTTGATACCACTGCTCTGTTTGGCTCCAGGTGTGCCCTGTTAGCATCAGGCCTGCTCTTATCTTTAGGAATTGGTCCAGCTGTAACTCTTCAGGGGATAATGGGAATATGTTTTATTACCACAGGTCATCATAGTTTGGTCCCGAATCCACAGGGCATCCTGAATCCACGGGGCAATACAGTTTAGCCCCAAATCCACTGGTCAATACAGTTTACTCCTAAATCACGTTGGGGTCACCATTTGTTGTCCTACACATCAAGAGCTCTGTTACCATTACAGTGCAAGGATTCCACAGTGCCAGTCTCACAGCTCCTCGGCGTTTCTCATGGGCAGCTCCTCTGAGCACTGACTGCTCCTGCTCCCTGCAGCAGCCAGCACCTGACTCCAGTTCCACCAGTCCACTCTTTGATACCACGACTCTGTTTGGCAACTCTTCAGGGGATAATGGGAATATGTTTTATTACCACAGGTCATCATAGTTTGGTCCTGAATCCACGGGGCATCCTGAATCCATGGGTCAATACAGTTTAGTCCCAAATCCATGGGTCATCCTGAATCCACTGGTCAATACAGTTTAGTCCTAAATCACATTGGGGTCACCATTTGTTGTCCTACACATCAAGAGCTCTGTTATCATTACAGTGCAAGGATTCTACAGTGCCAGAGTCTCACACCTCCTCGGCATTTTCCATGGGCAGCTCCTCTGAGCTCTGACTGTTCCTGGTCCCTGCAGCAGCCAGCACCTAACTCCAGTTCCACCAATCCACTCTTTTATACCACTGCTCTGTTTGGCTCCAGGTGTGCCCTGTTAACATCAGGCCTGCTCCCATCTTTAGGAATTGGTTCAGCTGCAACTCTTCAGGGGATAATGGGTAATATGTTTTATTACCACAGGTCATCATAGTTTGGTCCCGAATCCACGGGGCATCCTGAATCCATGGGTCAATACAGTTTAGTCTCAAACCCACGGGTCATCCTGAATCCACTGGTCAATACAGTTTAGTCCTAAATCACGTTGGGGTCACCATTTGTTGTCTTATCTCAAGAGCTCTGTTATCATTACAGTGCAAGGATTCCACAGTGCCAGTCTCACACCTTCTTGGCGTTTCTCATGGGCAGCTCCTCTGAGCACTGACTGTTCCTGCTCCCTGCAGCAGCCAGCACCTGACTCCAGTTCCACCAGTCCACTCTTTGATACCACTGCTCTGTTTGGCAACTCTTCAGGGGATAATGGGTAATATGTTTTATTACCACAGGTCATCATGGTTTGGTCCCGAATCCACAGGGCATCCCGAATCCAGGGGTCAATATAGTTTAGCCCCAAATCCACTGGTCAATATAGTTTAGTCCTAAACCACGTTGGGGTCATCATTTGTTGTCTTACACATCAAGAGCTCTGTTATCATTACAGTGCAAGGATTCCACAGTGCCAGTCTCACACCTTCTTGGCGTTTCTCATGGGCAGCTCCTCTGAGCTCTGACTGCTCCTGGTCCCTGCAGCAGCCAGCACCTGACTCCAGTTCCACCAGTCCACTCTTTGATACCACTGCTCTGTTTGGCAACTCTTCAGGGGATAATGGGAATATGTTTTATTACCACAGGTCATCATAGTTTGGTCCCGAATCCATGGGGCATCCCGAATCCTGGGGTCAATACAGTTTAGCCCCAAATCCACTGGTCAATATAAGTTTAGTCCCAAATCCACGGGGCATCCTGAATCCACAGGTCAATATAGTTTAGCCCCAAATCCACTGGTCAATACAGTTTAGTCCTAAATCCCATTGGGGTCACCATTTGTTGTCCTACATATCAAGAGTTCTGTTGTCTTATCTCAAGAGTTCTGTTATCATTACAGTGCAAGGATTCCACACTGCACCACCATAAGATTCCATTCTGCACCACCTTCATTCACCCATACAGGATCCCCCTGCATTTTGGTTTTGGCCATGGAATTCTTCCATAAAGCCACCCCCACAGCTGGGCACAAAAAACAAGGAAATGAGGTGGAATTGGGGGAAAACTTTAGTCTTTAAAAAGAGATTTGCCTTTCTTTTCATGATTATAATTCTACAGTGAGCCTGCAGGCTCTGAACAAACACTGGCTGAATTTATTGGGATTTTTTTTTAAATTTTTCAAAGAAATTGTCCGTCCCAATATCAATTTCTTTTACCCAATCAAGGAATTGCAAACAGGCCTCTCTATTCCTCAGACAACAATACAGAACAGAAAAACTTAAGGCTGACAATGCCTCAATTTACTCCAAGGGATTAAATGAAAATTAATTTACGCTTCTAAATAGAGGAATTAAGATAATTAGTGGGTGACTTCAATTTTTAACCATTTTTAAACGACTATTTCTAGAAAACATGTGTGAACCCAGCAGCTGTAAATGAAAATTTCAGATTCATCAGGCAACACTCTCCCTTCCATTCAGTGCCAAGTTAATGAGGTCACAGCTGAACGCTGCAGGGGAGGACAGGGGCAAAGAATTAAAAATAATTGCAATTGTATCCCACTTTTCCACTGGGCAGACAGCTGTTATCCATCCATCCCAAAATCCTCATCCAAACTGAGGACAAACACAAGCCCCTGACTTGATTTTTCAGGAATTCCCACAGTGCCTCCACTTATTTGTTTCTGCAGCATCCTAAAAGGGTTTTTTAGTGCTTTCAAAACAGATTAATGAATATTTTGCCCTCAGAAGTCCAGGATTTTCTCCCTGTTGTACCACAGAGTTTTGGGGAAAACCTCTGGAACACTCCCAAGCAGGATGAGGCCAAACTATAATGGGATTAATAAGAGAGGGCAAAGAATTAAAAATAATTGCAATTGTATCCCACTTTTCCACTGGGCAGACAGCTGTTACCCACCCATCCCAAAATCCTCATCCAAACTGAGGACAAACACAAGCCTCTGACTTGATTTTTCAGTTAATCATTCACCAGATAAATATCTGACAGGAATTCCCACAGTGCCTTCACTTATTTGTTTCTGCAGCATCCTAAAAAGGTTTTTTAGTGCTCTTGAAATAAATTAATGAATATTTAATTGACCTAAAAAGCCCAGGATTTTCTCCCTGTTGAGGCTGGTCTGTACCACAGAGTTTTGGGGAAAATCTCTGGAACACTCCCAAGCAGGATGAGGCCAAACAATAATGGGATTCATAAGAGAGAGGGGAGGGAAACAAGGGAAGACAAAAAGATCATGCAACTGCTCTGCAGAGGAGAATTCCAAATTCTTTCCCAGTTAAGTAGAATAAAGAAAAGCAAATATCTGTGGATGAACCCCTGTGAAATCTTTTAAAAGAGTAAATGACCTAAAAATGTCAGGATGTGGATGGGATATCCTGCAGGTGAGTCTGTGAAAAATGTGTATTTTATGATTGGCTTTTTGCAGATATTCAAATGAATATTATGTGTGTTGTGTTAGAAAGTAATGCATTGTCTTAAGTAGTGTGGTAAATAGAGTTTTAGGTTGTAAAAAATGTTCAAATAGAAATGATGCTATGTAGGATACTTTTTTTTGTAAAGAAAGGACTTGCAGTGAGATAGCAGCCCCAGGACACCTGAATTTTTTCAGAGAAAAAGAAGTTATTGCTCCATTATCAGAAGAAATGAACTTCTCCCCACCTGGAAGGCGCTGTCAGGATTCAGAGGAAGAAGCTGAGGATGACCAGACAGAATCCTGTGTTTGAATGGAATTGATGCATCGTGTATGAGGTGTATGAATATGCAACAGGCTGTTGTTTTATTTTATTTTATTTATTTATATTTTTATTATTTTAAAAGTTAATCCTCTGTTAATGTGTGTGTTTTTTCAGGCTTATTTTGCCCAGTAAAGGTACCTGGACGTCCGTAACTCTTTGTTTTTATTGTCTCATATTGTCCTAATTCAAATTGTCCAATTATTATTACTCTATTACTATTTTTATAACCATTTAATTACTATGAAACTTTGAAAATTTTAAAATCAAGTGATTGGATTTTAAAAATAGATGATTTTTCAGTCTGGAAGTGGGAATTGACACAGAATGGAATCACTGGGAACAAACTGCAGAAGCAGGAAAGGCTGCACTGAACTCCTTGAGGAAGATGGGAAAGGCAAGAGCAGCGTGTTTTCTCACTGAATAACTGCAAAATCCCTTTTTAATGTGATTTGTGTGATACGTGTGGGGACTGACCCTGACACAGTTATAAAGACAAATTCTAATAATAACTGAGAAAAGTAAAAATGGAAGAAAGCCTTTGCACCTATCCTTTGTTCACAATTAACCTGAGTTGATTTAGGAGCATTTAAATTAAAGCCTTAAGGATGTTGCTGCTCTTTGCTTGCAGTTCAGCCTTAGAGAGATTTGCAATAATAACCTTGTGAAGTAGAATTTTAGAATATTGCTTGTATCCTTGGAATATATGTAAAAGAAACATGCTTATCTCACAGCTTAACAAAAGAGAAAAAAGCAGCTTGGGAAAGGAAGATGAACATCAACATCAACTCAAGGATTTATAGTTTTGACAAAAGGAAGCTGGACATCAATGTTATGAGATTTAAAGTCCTTGCAATTAAAAGGTGGAACCACCAGATAAGATTTGGAAACCAGACCACCACCATCTAAGATAGTCCCTTTTGGGATACATCCTAAGAAAAACTAAATCACAATAGTGTACAGAATTGTGAGGTAAAAATTGGGAATAGAAACTGCTGATGAGTAAAAATTGGGAATAGAAACTGCTGAGAAAGCTGATGAATGTATAAATATAATAAATATTTCTATAAAATATATAAATATACTATATAAATATTAATAATATTTATATAGATACCTGTATTTATATAATAAATACCTATAAATACCTGTAAGCCCCAACTATGGGTGTGCAGTTGGAGGGAAAACTTCCCCCACTGTACCCAGAGCTGCACTGCTCATACTTCACCATATTAATTAATAAATTGATTGCTGCTGGAATATTGGCTTCTTATTTGTAACACACTGACAGCCAGAGATCAAAACCTGCTCCTTTAATCCATCCCCCTGCTCCTTTCTGATGGATCAGCTCCCTCATACTTCACCATATTAATTAATAAATTGATTGCTGCTTGAATATTGGCCTAATCAAGCTTCTCATTTAGAACAGTTTTGACCAAGGGAAGCTGGACATCACTGATATGAGATTTATAGTCCTTGAAATTAAATACAGACCCACATCCAGGGAGCTGGACTTCACCAGATAAGATTCATCTTTCTTCTTTTGGAAACCAGACTACCCCCATCTAAGATACTCCTTTTGGGATACACCCTGAGAAAAACTAAATAATCACAATAGTGTACAGAACTGTGAGGTCAAAATTGGGAATAGAAACTGCTGATGAGTAAAAATTGGGAATAGAAACTGCTGATGAGTAAAAATTGGGAATAGAAACTGCTGATGAGTAAAAATTGGGAATAGAAACTGCTGAGAAAGCTCATGAGTACCCCTATAAATACCTGTAAGGAAAACTTCCCCCACAGTACCCAGCACTGTATTGCTCATACTTTAACATATTAATTAATAAATTGATTGCTTCTTGAATATTGGCCTAATCAAGCTTCTCATTTAGAACAGTTTTGACCAAAGGAAGCTGAACATCACTGATATGACATTTATAGTCCTTGAAATTAAATACAGACCCACATCTGGGGAGCTGGAATTCACCAATTAAGATTCATCTTTCTTCTTTTGGAAACCAGACCACCTCCATCTAAGATACTCCTTTTGGGATACACCCTGAGAAAAACTAAATAATCACAATAGTGTATAGAATTGGGAGGTAAAAATTGGGAATAGAAACGGCTGATAAGTAAAAATTGGGATAGAAACTGCTGATGAGTAAAAATTGGGAATAGAAACTGCTGATGAGTAAAAATTGGGAATAGAAACTGCTGAGAAAGCTGATGAGTACCCCTATAAATACCTGTAAGGAAAACTTCCCCCACTGTACCCAGCGCTGTATTGCTCATACTTTACCATATTAATTAATAAATTGATTGCTGCTCGAATATTGGCCTAATCAAGCTTCTCATTGAGAACAGTTTCGACCAAAGGAAGCTGGACATCACTGATATGAGATTTATAGTCCTTGAAATTAAATATAGACCCACATCCAGGGAGCTGGACTTCAGCAGATGGGATTTGTCTTTCTTCTTTTGGAAACCAGACCACCTCCATCTAAGATACTCCTTTTGGGATACATCCTAAGAAAAACTAAATCACAATAGTGTACAGAATTGTGAGGTAAAAATTGGGAATAGAAACTGCTGATGAGTAAAAATTGGGAATAGAAACTGCTGAGAAAGCTGATGAGTACCCCTATAAATACCTGTAAGGAAAACTTCCCCCACTGTACCCAGCGCTGTATTGCTCATACTTCACCATATTAATTAATAAATTGATTGCTGCTCAAATATTGGCCTAATCAAGCTTCTCATTGAGAACAGTTTTGACCAAAGGAAGCTGGACATCACTGTTAGGAGATTTATAGGCCTTGAAATTAAATACAGATCCACATCTGGGGAGCTGGAATTCACCAGATAAGATTCATCTTTCTTCTTTGGGAAACCAGACCACCTCCATCTAAGATACTCCTTTTGGGATACACCCTGAGAAAAACTAAATAATCACAATAGTGTGTAGAATTGTGAGGTAAAAATTGGGATAGAAACTGCTGATGAGTAAAAATTGGGAATAGAAACTGCTGCAAAAGCTCATGAGTACCCCTATAAATACCTGTAAGGAAAACTTCCCCCACTGTACCCAGCGCTGCATTGCTCATCCTTTACCATATTAATTAATAAATTGATTACTGCTCGAATATTGGCCTAGTCAAGCTTCTCATTTAGAACACTACTGGAGAGGGACACAGCCCAGGGGGGGATCCCTGGGCTTGCAAAATTAGGGATGGATTCTCCAGAGGACAAACAAGGTTCCCCTCCTGCTGGAACCTGTTGGAAGCCTTGGATGCTGAGAATTTTAAACTTTCTGTGCTAAAAAGTACAGACCCACAAAAAACCACTGCATTTGACTGAAGACTTCCAAAATTAATTAATAAAATTGGGATTATGAGCGTGTAGTTGGTTAGAGGTGTGTGATGTCACAAGGTGGAAAACTCAGAGTTGAGGGTTTTAGGATACAGAAAGAAGCAAGATGGAGGTTTTGGGGTGGAGACAGGTTATTCTTCTTTACCTTCTTCCAAAATTAATTAATAAAATTGGGATTATGAGTCTGTAGTTGGTTAGAGGTGTGTGATATCAGGTGGAAAATTCAGAGTTGAGGGTTTTAGGGTACAGAAAGAAGTAAGATGGAGGTTTTGGGGTGGAGACAGGTTATTCTTCTTTACCACCTTCTCCTTCGTGGGTTTGGGTGGTATTTTGTAATTAAAATACCACCCAAAATTAAAATTAAAAAAAAAATACGCAAAAAAGTCTGCAGTGTGGGCTTTGAAGGACCAATTACTGAGTTAAAAGTGAAAATAAGCTAAGTATCATTTCTTAATTAGATAGTTGAATTGTTAAAGACCTTATAACAAGAAATTGTTAAGCATTTTATACCATTTTATACCTTACTAATAAAAGACTACAAAACTCACTACAATAAAATTACAACGCTAATACAAACAACAAACACCTAAATCCAAACACAAATTTTGTCTCAAATACCCAAACAAAAATGAAAAAACAAACAAAAATGAAGGAACGCAGGGCACAGAGAACATTTCTCTACCCAAATTCCCAGGAGAACCCTGCTTTTAACCTTTGGTCACCGAGAAAACTTCCAAAACTTTCGGATAAATTAGAATCTATGAGTGTGTAAAATTAGATAGCGAGAGAGTTTATCACAGGGTGAAAAACTCAAGAGTTTTAGGGTGGAGACAAGTTATTCTTCTTTAATCCACGGAACTGCTCCTCTCTGATGGATCAGCCCTCTCTGTGACCCTGGAGCCTCCGAGGCAGAACTGCGATTTTAAAAGGCTGGAATTTGTAATTCCCACACAAAGGAGGGCAGCCTCCCGCGGTGCCGGGGAAAAAGGGGCCGGTGGAGATGGAGAATTGTCTTTTCTTTTTTTTGTGGTGCCGCTTAATGAAGGTTATTGTGAGGAATGGTTTGCAAAGGAAGAGGAAAGAAAATGTCTGAGCGCTCCGCAGTGTTGGTGATTTAGCCACGAGGTTTGGAGGAGAGATTCCCAAAGAACTCCTTTTTCTTGGGGAGGTAAAGAAGGATTGGGAAATTTGTCATTCAAGAAGCCACAGAGAAAAACCTGGAGGCAAAGACTTCCCTGTCCTTTAATACATTTACATCAAACCTTATAATGTAATACATTTGCAAAGCACTCAGATAAAATGTCACCATCCCACGATATTTTTGTTTCCTTGCCTTTTTTTTTTTTTTGCCCTTCATTATTGGCAACAAGCAGCAAACCTGAAATCCAAAGTCAAACTTTATCACCTCGTTATCCTCTGCAATCAAATTTTAACACCTCCAGTGTTTTAGCCACGAGATTTGGAGGACAGATTCCCAAATAACTCCTTTTTCTTGGGGAGGTAAAGAAGGATTGGATAATCGGGGAAAAACCTGAAGGCAAAGTGACTTCCCTGTCCTTTAATACATTTATATCAAACCTTATAATTTAACACATTTGCAAAGCACTCCGATAAAATGTCACCATCCCACGATATTTTTGTTTCCTTGCCTTTTTTTTCCCCTTCATTATTGGCAACAAGCAGCAAACCTGAAATCCAAGGTCAAACTTTATCACCTCGTTATCCTCTGCAGTCAAACTTTAACACCTCCAGTGTTTTAGCCACGAGATTTGGAGGAGAGATCCCAAAGAACTCCTTTTTCTTGGGGAGGTAAAGAAGGATTGGAGAATTTGTCATTCAAAAAGCCACAGAGAAAAACCTGGAGGCAAAGGCTTCCCTGTCCTTTAATACATTTACATCCAACCTTATAATTTAAGATAATTCGCAAAACACTCGGATAAAATGTCACCATCCCACGATTTTTTGTTTCCTTGCCTTTTTTTTTTTTGCCCTTCATTATTGGCAACAAGCAGCAAACCTGAAATCCAGGGTCAAACTTTATCACCTCTGCGGTTCCATCTCCCTGCTGCACCTGCACCGCGAGGGTTAAAAAGGGGAATAAGGAGAGGAAAATGAATTTTCAGGAGCAGGGATTCATTCTCAAGGACACAGCATTCACCCACAAAGGCAGAATGCAGATAATTAATTGACAATTTGATTGAGTGGGATATATGGAATACATGTGAGTTTTCAGTGAGAAATGTTAAAAACATGAGAGATGTTTTCAGAGCTGTGAGGGGGAGAGGAAAACGAGTGGCTGACCAGAGCTGTCTCCCTGAATTCCTGAATTTATAAATTGATAAAGAAAGATGCTGAATCTATAAATTGATAAAGATGTTTCTCCTCTCTCAGCACCACGGACATGACAACTTCTGTCCTCCCAACCAAGAAACAGGGAATATAAACAAGTTTACAAATTGAAAGCAACTTTCAGGAGATAAATTTGCCATTCTCACAAGGGCAGAATGCAGATAATTAACTGACAATCTGATTGAGTGGGAAATATGGAATACATGTGAGTTTTCAGTGAGAAATGTTAAAACATGAGTGATGTTTTCAGAGCTGTGAGGGGGAGAGGAAAACGAGTGGCTGACCAGAGCTGTGTCCCTGAATTTATAAATTTATAAATTGATAAAGAAAGATGCTGAATTCATAAATTGATAAAGAAAGATGCTGAATTTATAAATTGATAAAGAAAAATGTTGAATTTATAAATTGATAAAGATGTTTCTCCTCTCTCAGCACCACGGACATGACAACTTCTGTCCTCCAAATCAAGAAAGAAGGAATATAAACAAGTTTACAAATCGAAAGCAACTTTCAGGAGATAAATTTGCCATTCTCACAGGGACAGAATGCAGATAATTAACTGACAATCTGATTGAGTGGGAAATATGGAATACATGTGAGTTTTCAGTGAGAAATGTTAAAACATGAGTGATGTTTTCAGAGCTGTGAGGGGGAGAGGAAAACGAGTGGCTGACCAGAGTTGTGTCCCTGAATTTATGAATTCATAAATTGATAAAGAAAGATGCTGAATTTATAAATTGATAAAGAAAGATGTTGAATTTATAAATTGATAAAGAAAGATGTTGAATTTATAAATTGATAAAGAAAGATGCTGAATTTATAAATTGATAAAGATGTTTCTCCTCTCTCAGCACCACGGACATGACAACTTCTGTCCTCCAAGCCAAGAAACAGGGAATATAAACAAGTTTACAGATTGAGAGCAACTTTCAGGAGATAAATTTGCCATTCTCACAGGGGCAGAATGCAGATAATTAACTGACAATCTGATTGAGTGGGAAATATGGAATACATGTGAGTTTTCAGTGAGAAATGTTAAAACATGAGTGATGTTTTCAGAGCTGGGAGGGGGGAGAGGAAAGCGAGTGGCTGACCAGAGTTGTGTCCCTGAATTTATAAATTGATAAAGAAAGATGCTGAATTTATAAATTGATAAAGAAAGATGCTGAATTTATAAATTGATAAAGAAAGATGCTGAATATATAAATTGATAAAGAAAGATGCTGAATTCATAAATTGATAAAGATGTTTCTCCTCTCTCAGCACCACGGACATGACAACTTCTGTCCTCCAAGCCAAGAAACAGGGAATATAAACAAGTTTACAAATTGAAAGCAACTTTCAGGAGATAAATTTGCCATTCTCACAAGAGCAGAATGCAGATAATTAATTGACAATCTGATTGAGTGGGAAATATGGAATACATGTGAGTTTTCAGTGAGAAATGTTAAAACATGAGTGATGTTTTCAGAGCTGTGAGGGGGGAGAGGAAAACGAGTGGCTGACCAGAGCTGTGTCCCTGAATTTCTGAATTCATAAATTCATAAAGAAAGATGTTGAATTTATAAATTGATAAAGAAAGATGTTGAATTTATAAATTGATAAAGAAAGATGCTAAATTTATAAATTGATAAAGATGTTTCTCCTCTCTCAGCACATGACAACTTTTGTCCTCCAAATCAAGAAAGAAGGAATATAAACAAGTTTACAAATTGAAAGTTTACAACTTTCAGGAGATAAATTTGCCATTCTCACAGGGGCAGAATGCAGATAATTAATTGACAATCTGATTGAGTGGGAAATATGGAATACATGTGAGTTTTCAGTGAGAAATGTTAAAACAGTGATGTTTTCAAATGTTAAATGAGTGATGTTTTCAGAGCTGTGAGGGGGGAGAGGAAAATGAGTGGCTGACCAGAGCTGTCTCCCTGAATTTATAAATTTATAAATTGATAAAGAAAGATGTTGAATTTATAAATTGATAAAGAAAGATGCTGAATTTATAAATTGATAAAGATGTTTCTCCTCTCTCAGCACCACGGACATGACAACTTCTGTCCTCCAAATCAAGAAATAGGGAATATAAACAAGTTTACAAATTGAAAGTTTACAACTTTCAGGAGATAAATTTGCCATTCTCACAAAGGCAGAATGCAGATAATTAACTGACAATCTGATTGAGTGGGAAATATGGAATACATGTGAGTTTTCAGTGAGAAATGTTAAAAACATGAGTGATGTTTCTGGAGCTGTGAGGGGGAGAGGAAAGCGAGTGGCTGACCAGAGTTGTGTCCCTGAATTTCTGAATTTATAAATTGATAAATTGATAAAGAAAAATGTTGAATTTATAAATTGATAAAGATGTTTCTCCTCACTCAGCACCACGGACATGACAACTTCTGTCCTCCAAACCAAGAAACAGGGAATATAAACAAGTTTACAAATTGAAAGTTTACAACTTTCAGGAGATAAATTTGCCATTCTCACAGGGGCAGAATGCAGATAATTAACTGACAATCTGATTGAGTGGGAAATATGGAATACATGTGAGTTTTCAGTGAGAAATGTTAAAACATGAGTGATGTTCCTGGAGCTGTGAGGGGGGAGAGGAAAACGAGTGGCTGACCAGAGCTGTCTCCCTGAATTTATAAATTGATAAACAAAGATGCTGAATTTATAAATTGATAAAGAAAGATGCTGAATTTATAAATTGATAAAGATGTTTCTCCTCTCTCAGCACTACAGACTTGACAACTTTTGTCCTCCAAACCAAGAAACAGGGAATAGAAACAAGTTTACAAATTGAAAGTTTACAACTTTCAGGAGATAAATTTGCCATTCTCACAGGGGCAGAATGCAGATAATTAACTGACAATCTGAGTGGGAAATATGGAATACATGTGAGTTTTCAGTGAGAAATGTTAAAACATGAGTGATGCTTTCAGAGCTGTGAGGGGGGAGAGGAAAACGAGTGGCTGACCAGAGTTGTGTCCCTGAATTTATAAATTTATAAAGAAAGATGTTGAATCTATAAATTGATAAAGAAATATGCTGAATTTATAAATTGATAAAGAAAGATGCTGAATTTATAAATTGATAAAGATGTTTCTCCTCTCTCAGCACATGACAACTTTTGTCCTCCAAATCAAGAAAGAAGGAATATAAACAAGTTTACAAATTGAAAGCAACTTTCAGGAGATAAATTTGCCATTCTCACAGGGGCAGAATGCAGATAATTAACTGACAATCTGATTGAGTGGAAAATATTTAATACATGTGAGTTTTCAGTGAGAAATGTTAAAACATGAGTGATGTTCCTGGAGCTGTGAGGGGGAGAGGAAAACGAGTGGCTGACCAGAGCTGTCTCCCTGAATTTATAAATTTATAAAGAAAGATGCTGAATTTATAAATTGATAAAGAAAGATGCTGAATTTATAAATTGATAAAGATGTTTCTCCTCTCTCAGCACCACGGACATGACAACTTCTGTCCTCCAAACCAAGAAACAGGGAATATAAACAAGTTTACAAATTGAAAGCAACTTTCAGGAGGTAAATTCGGGGGTTTCCACGCTGCACAAAGCTGAACCGCAAGGAGCCTTCCTCCCCTGGTTGGAATTAAATGAAGCGGCGCTTTGTGCTTCTCCTTTCAAAGCTCCTCGCCTGTTTCCATGGGAACCCCTGGGATGGAGCAGGAGGCCACGCCGAGCGCGGGGTGTGAAAAGGGGAGGGAGTCAAAGGGCACAATTCGGATGGGAGGACCCAGATGCCAACCTTTGTCCCCCAAAAAAGGGGGGAACCATGGCAACAGCTCCGCGGGAGGAGCTGGGGGGGATCCCGGCCAAAATCCCAAAGGGGGAAGAAAATGTTGTTAAAAACACAACGCCGGGACTTCGTGAAGTCTTCAAAAGAAACCAAAATGAAAGAAAACTCGAGGGGTTGAGCATCCAACTCCGTGCTGGTTCTGTGTCTTGTTAATTGCATCAAATTGGGTGATAGGAGATTGTGAAAAATGGATTTGATGATTGTGAAAAATGGATTTGATGATTGGCTTTTGGCAAATATGCAAATGAATAGTACGTGTGTTGTGTTAGAAAGTAATGCCGGATTCATTCTCTTAAGTAGCGTGGTAAATAGAGTTTTAGGTTATAAAAAATGTTAACATGAATATTATGTGTGTTGTGTTAGACAGTAATGCCAGATTCATTCTCTTAAGCAGTGTGGTAAATAGAGTTTTAGGTTATAAAAAATGTTAACATGAATATTATGTGTGTTGTGTTAGAAAGTAATGCTGGATTGATTCTCTTAAGCAGTGTGGTAAATCTAGTTTTGGGTTATAACAAAATGTTAACATGAATATTATGTGTGTAGTGTGAGAAAGTAATGCTGGATTGATTCTCTTAAGTAGTGTGGTAAATAGAGTTTTAGGTTATAAAAAGTGTTCAAATAGAAACTAAATAAGAAAAACTAACTAATCAACTAATAGCTAATAACTAAAATAGAAAATAATAATAAAAACAAACTAATAAAAATTAACTAATTAAATGTAAGATTTTTTTTAAAGAAAGGACTTGCAGTGAGATAACAGCCACAGGACACCTGAATCTTTCAGAGAAAAAGAATTCATTGCCTTCTTATCAAAGAAATGAACTTCTTCCCACCTCGAAGGTGCTGTCAGGATTCAGAGGAAGAAGCTGAGCATGGCCAGACAGAATCCTGTGTTTGAATGGAATTGATGCATCGTGTATGAGGTGTATGAATGTGCAACAGGCTGTTGGTTTTAAGGGTTAATCCTCTGTGTCCTTTTTCAGGCTTATTTTGCCCAGTAAAGGTACCTGGACATCTCTTTGGCTCTTGTCTCATATTGTCCTAATTCAAATTGTCCAAATTATTATTCCTCTAATTCTATTCCTATTTTCATAACCATTTTATTACTATGAAACTTGGAAAATTTTAAAAACAAATGACTGGTGTTTTTAACAGAGATCACAGAGAAACTGGGAAGTGATTCCCAAATCTGACAGGAAAATTTGATATTTGAATCATCCCCTCCACTGAAGGGCTCTGGAGGTGTTTCACCAATCAGCACCTCACACATCTACTCCATAAAACCAGAAATAGCTGCTCCGTTGTGAAAAGGTTTCTTCTGCTAAGAGGGCAAGAAATTCTTTTTCTCTGAAAGATTCAGGTGTCCTGGGGCTGCTGTCTCTTTTTAAAAAGTACCTTACATAGAATCGTTTCTATTTGAACATTTTGTTATAACCTAAAACTAGATTTACCACACTACTTAAGAGGATTAATCCAGCATTACTTTCTAACACAACACACAATATTCACTTGAATATTTGTGAAAAGCCATTCATAAAATACACATTTTTCCCATCCATAAAAATATAAATACGGCACCTCCTGATTATCGCACCTCCTAAAAGAGTGGGAGGACGAGCCCTGTAAAACCACAAATGCCACAGAAAGGAAAACTTGGTGTGTCTTCAGCAGGAAAAGCAGCAGGTGGTTTATTGAAGGTTAAAAAAAAACCCCAAAACAAACCAAAGAAACAGCAGCAAATTCCTCACACTCAGTTTGTGTAACCAGGGGTGATTTGTGTGGATGCTCCTCTCAGTGTCAGTTTGGGGAGAAAATGGAAACATTTGGGGAATATCACAAATATAGTGATATTCAAAAACTGAATAAACTGAACTCAGCAAGGGTTTGGTGTTCCTGGAATAAGGAGGACGTGGAATTGCTGGAGCAGCTCCAGAGGAGGTCCCAGCAAATCCCTGGCTGCCCCTGGATGTGTCCAAGGAAAGGCTGGAGGAACATGGGATAGTGGGAGGTGCCACCCCAAATCCATAAAAACCATCTGAACTTCCTCTAACCTTCCTCTAAACTCCCAAAATAAAGAAGGAAACTGCAGCCAGGCCAGCAAAACAAATATTTGTGACAGCTGCTCCTTGGGGCTGAAGTTATTCCAGATTTATTCCTTGTCTTCTCCCTCTGGTGTGGTTTTCCCTCTGAAAACTGGAACCAGCACCAGGCACCAGAAAAAGGAGGGAGAAGCCAATTTCCAACCCAAAAAGCACATCCCACAGGCATTTTTATTGCCTGTTTTCTGCATTAAAATCACACAGAGATGGGAAGGGATATCTGTGACCTCAGAATGGGTGAGAGTGCTAAAAGACAAAACAAAATTCCCAAAATGTTCCATTTCTGGCATCTAAATTTACATTTGCCAAGCTACAGCTCAAATGTGTTTTTTTATTTAACTATTCCAAATAATTCCATGTTCCACTTTTCCTAATAATTCCTCTTTATTTATTGCCTATTTTCTGCATAAAAATCACACAGAGATGGGAAGGAATATCTGTGACCTCATAATGGGTGAGGGTGCTAAAAGCCAAAACAAAATTCCCAAAATGTTCCATTCTCTGGCATCTAAATTTACATTTGCCAAGCTACAGCTCAAGTGCTTTGCTATTTAACTATTCCAAATAAGTCTGTGCCTGTTCCTAATAATTCCTTCTCATTTATTGCCTATTTTCTGCATAAAAATCACACAAAGATGGGAAGGAATATCTGTGACCTCATAATGGGTGAGGGTGCTAAAAGCCAAAACAAAATTCCCAAAATGTGACATTTTCTGGCACCTAAATTTACATTTGCCAAGCTACAGCTCAAGTTATTTAACTATTATGTTAAATAACTTGAGTTGTAAGTTAATAATACCTTAAGTTATTTAACTACTATTAAGTAATTTAATTTAACTACTATTAGGTTATTTACTTCAGTTATTCAACTACTTTGTTATTTAACTATTCCAAATAAATCGCTGTGTGTTCCTCCATTCCTAATAATTCCTCCTTATTTAATGCCTTCCACTTTTCCTAATAATTCCTCTTTATTTGTTGCCTATTTTCTGCATAAAAATCACACAAAGATGGGAAGGAATATCTGTGACCTCATAATGGGTGAGAGTGACAAAATTCCCAAAATGTGACATTCTTTGGTACCTAAATTTACATTTGCCAAGCTGCAGCTCAAGTGCTTTGTTATTTAACTATTCCAAATAAATCCATGTTCTACTTTTCCTAATAATTCCTCCTTATTTGTTGCCTATTTTCTGCATTAAAATCACACAAAGATGGGAAGGAATATCTGTGACCTCCCAATGGGTGAGAGTGACAAAATTCCCAAAATGTTCCATTCTCTGGCATCTAAATTTACATTTGCCAAGCTACAACTCAATTTTTTTTTTAATTTAACTATTCCAAATAATTCCATGTTCCATTTTCCCAATAATTCCTCTCAAGGCTGCAGCAGCTGCTGCAGGAGGAGGCACCAGGCACCATCTGCCTCCCTGACCCCAAACCCACCCTCTGGGAATTCATCCTGATTTAGATGTGCAGCACTGACTTTCAACTGAATCTTTACATAAAAGTCTTTATTTTTCTCCCCTTCCCCAAAATGGGGTGTTGTTTTTTTATTTTATTGCTGTTATATTGATTGGTTTTGATTTTATTCTCTTCTTTGTACTTCTGTATATTTTATTCTCTTCTTTTTTCCTCTCACTGCCACAATCAGCATTTAAAAAATATTCATGTGGCATTCTTATTATTAACCAACATAAAGGACTAAAAATCAGCATTTCCTGAATTATTCTTTGGGGAACATGGTTAGGCAGAGGGGGAAAATTCAAGGTTTCTCACACCTGATTTTGCTTTGATATTTGGGCACGGGGGATCTCCAGGCAGGAGTTTGACCCCCACTCCCTGCGTCCCCTCCATTTTTGGAATCCCCACATCCCCCAAACACAAATCACTGCTCACAGCAGCAGCCCAAAATTCCAGGATTTATTCCTGAGCATTTTTTCCTGGAATGGAATTTGCAATATTCACTCAGATTATCTCAGAGCCCTTTTTTTTGGATTTTCCTGCAGCTCTAACACGAGGCACTGCTCCCTCAGAAACCTCCTTTTACAAAATCATCAGATCACGCTTGTTTTTGTACAAAACCCAAATTCAGCAGCCCAAAATTCCAGAATTTATTCCAGAATTTATTCCTGATCATTTTTTCCTGGATGAGCTGCTTCCAAAGCTTCCTAAGATTCTTTTCCCTTTTCTTCCTCCAGCCTTGCCCAAGCTCAGAGCAGATCCCTGGAACCCAGAGCTCAAGGTTTTATCTGAGTGCAAATTATCCCCTCCTGTCCAAACAACCAAAATTATTCCCTGCTCATGGAATTTAGATGATCTTGCAAATAATTCCAGAGTTTATTCCAGAATTTATTCCTGATCATTTTTTCCTGGCTTTGTCTGGATCAGCTGCTTCCAAAGCTCCCCAAAGATTCTTTTTCCTTTTCTTCCTCCAGCCTTGCCCAAGCTCAGAGCTCAGTGTTTTACATTTGAATGCAAATTATCACCTCCCGTGGCTGCTCCTCCTCTCCAAGCATCCAAAATTATTCCCTGCTCAGGGAATTTGCAATATTATTAGATTATTTCAGAGTCCACTGGATGCTCCTGTGAAAAGGATGCAAACACGAGGCACTGCTCCCTCAGAAATCTCGTTTTACAAAACTGTCAGGTCACATTTGTTTTTTTACAAATCCCAAATTCAGCAGCCCAAAATTCCAGAATTTATTCCTGATCATTTATTCCTGTTCATTTTTTCCTGGATGAGCTGCTTCCAAAGATTCTTTTTCCTTTTCTTCCTCCAGCCTTGCCCAAGCTCAGAGCAGATCCCTGGAACACAGAGCTCAGGGTTTTATCTGAGTGCAAATTATCCCCTCCTGTCCAAACAACCAAAATTATTCCCTGCTCATGGAATTTAGATTATCTTGCAAACAATTCCAGATTTTATTCCAGAGTTTATTCCTGATCATTTTTTCCTGATCAGGTGCTTTCAAAGCTTCCCAAAGATTCTTTTTCCTTTTCTTCCTCCAGCCTTGCCCAAGCTCAGAGCAGATCCCAGCAGACCCCAGGGTTTTATCTGAGCGCAAATTATCCCCTCCCGTGGCTGCTCCTCCTGTCCAAACAACCAAAATTATTCCCTGCTCATGGAATTTGCAATATTATTAGATTATTTCAGAGCCCACTGGATGCTCCTGTCAAAAGGATGCAGCTCTAACACGAGGCACTGCTCCCTCAGAAACCTCATTTTATAAAACTGTCAGATCACATTTGTTTTTGTGCAAAACTCAGATTCAGCAGCCCAAAATTCCAGAGTTTATTCCTGATCATTTTTTCCTGGATGAGCTGCTTTTAAAGATTCCCAAAGATTCTTTTTCCTTTTCTTCCTCCAGCCTTGCCCAAGCTCAGAGCAGATCCCTGGAACACAGAGCTCAGGGTTTTATCTGAGAGCAAAATTATCCCCTCCTGTCCAAGCATCCAAAATTATTCCCTGCTCATGGAATTTGCAAGATTATCAGATTATCTTGCAAATAATTCCAGAGTTTATTCCTGATCATTTTTTCCTGGATCAGCTGCTTCCAAAGCTTCCCAAAGATTCTCTTTCCTTTTCTTCCTCCAGCCTTGCCCAAGCTCAGAGCTCAGTGTTTTACATTTGAATGCAAATTATCCCCTCCCGTGGTTGCTCCTCCTCTCCAAGCATCCAAAATTATTCCCTGCTCATGGAATTTGCAATATTATTAGATTATTTCAGAGTCCACTGGATGCTCCTGTGAAAAGGATGCAAACACGAGGCACTGCTCCCTCAGAAACCTCATTCTACAAAACTGTCAGATCACATTTGTTTTTGTGCAAAACCTAAATTCAGCAGCCCAAAATTCCAGAATTTATTCCTGATCATTTATTCCTGATCATTTATTCCTGATCATTTTTTCCTGGATGAGCTGCTTCCAAAGATTCTTTTTCCTTTTCTTCCTCCAGCCTTGCCCAAGCTCAGAGCAGATCCCTGGAACACAGAGCTCAGGGTTTTATCTGAGTGCAAATTATCCCCTCCTGTCCAAACAACCAAAATTATTCCCTGCTCATGGAATTTGCAATATTCACTCAAGATTACCTCAGAGCCCATTTTTCTGGATTTTCCTGCAGCTCTAACATGAGGCACTGCTCCCTCAGAAACCTCATTTTACAAAATTCTCAGATCACATTTGTTTTTGTACAAAACCCAACTTCAGCAGCCCAAAATTCCAGAATTTATGCCTGATCATTTATTCCTGATCATTTTTTCCTGGATGAGCTCCTTCCAAAGTTACTTTTTCCTTTTCTTCCTCCAGCCTTGCCCAAGCTCAGAGCAGATCCCTGGAACACAGAGCTCAGGGTTTTATCTGAGTGAAAATTATCCCCTCCTGCCCAAACATCCAAAATTATTCCCTGCTCATGGAATTTGCAATATTCACTCAAGATTACCTCAGAGCCCATTTTTTTTGGATTTTCCTACAGCTCTAACACGAGGCACTGCTCCCTCAGAAAGCTCCTTTTACAAAATTGCTTTGGATGAGATGTAAGAGCTCAGCTCCTTCCCAGATTCTTTTTTCCCACCCAGGATTTCCCCTGTACACGACATTTCTGCCCTTTGCAGATGCAGCCCGAAGCAGAGGCTGCTGCATTTCAAAGAGATCAGCCCCAGGGATTCCTAGAGCAGGAATTCCCAAGGAATTATCAGGAATTCCTCTGCGATCCCAGCTTTGCTTTCACAAGAAAACAAATCCAAAAGGTTCACGTGGCTGTTTCCAAGGTAAAAATAAAAAATAAAAAAATTCCAGCTGGAGATGAGAGGATATAAAATGAATGAAATGGAATCAGCTGGTACCCCTGTGATCCTCCATTGTTCTGAGGGGAGGAAATTAATCCTTGCTGCAAATCAGTGCCTAAGATCAGGCTGCTCACAAAACAGCAGCTGATTAAAATCCCCTTTTTTTCCATCAGCTTTTTGCTTCCAGGAGTTTGGGGAGGCAGGACTGAGGAATGCAGAAAGCCAAGGAGGGTGAGATTTGGGAAAGGTGATGGAAACACGATGCCAGGGCTTGCTGAAGTCCTCAAAAGAAACCAAAAGGAAAGATTTTGGGATATGGTGAACAGGAAAGGCAGAAGAAAATAAGGAATTAAGGGATAAGAAGTTAAGGATTTCCCACTTTACATTTTCCCCATTTTTTTTTTTTACATTTTATTTGGGAGGGAAGATTTGAGAGGGAAGTTTGGGGGGAAGATTTGGGAGGGAAGATCTGTGAGGGAAGATCTGTGAGGGAAGATTTGGGAGGGAAGATTTGGGAGGGAAGTTTGGGGGGAAGATTTGGGAGGGAAGATTTTGGAGGGAAGATCTGTGAGGGAGGATCTGTGAGGGAAGATTTGGGAGGGAAGATTTGTGAGGGAAGATCTGTGAGGGAAGATCTGTGAGGGAAGATTTGGGAGGGAAGATTTGGGAGGGAAGATTTGGGAGGGAAGATTTGGGGGGAAGATCTGTGAGGGAGGATCTGTGAGGGAAGATTTGGGAGGGAAGATCTGTGAGGGAGGATCTGTGAGGGAAGATTTGGGAGGGAAGATCTGGGAGGGAAGATTTGGGGGGAAGATCTGTGAGGGAAAATTTGGGAGGGAAGATCTGTGAGGGAAGATCTGTGAGGGAGGATCTGTGAGGGAAGATTTGTGAGGGAATATTTGGGAGGGAAGATCTGTGAGGGAAGATCTGTGAGAGAATATTTGGGAAGGAAGATCTGTGAGGGAATATTTGGGAGGGAAGATTTGGATAAGAAGATTTGGGGAAGGAATATGGGGATTATTAGGAAAATGAGACACTTAATACCTGACCTAGCTCTGCTGGAAATATTCCTCTTGTCCCAGATGTTGAGACAGGGCTGGGAATAAATATAGCTGTGCCTTCTGTTGGTGCCATTTTAAACACATTCTGTTAATAAAAAATGGGAAAAAATGGAGCAAGACCCCAAAGGTGACAAAAATAGGGAATTGTCCTCTGTGAGCACCAAAACAGGCAAGAAACTACTCAATATGAAAAATGAAACGTCCTCACATCTGCAGTTGGATATTCTGTGGTAAATTTACTCCTAAATATTCAAAATATCAGCGACTGGGGGTTTATTTACATCAATGCCCTGGTTCCCTTCCGCCTCTCCTCTTCCACCTTCTTCCCTCACGCTGCAGACTCCAAATCAACTCCAGGAAATCCCAATTCCTCCCAGTTTCCCCCATTTCCATCTCCTGGCTCTTTTTTTCCAGGGAAAAGGGGGATGGAAGGCAGAGGAAGAGCCTTTATCTCCCTGGCCATATGGTGACTGCATCAGCTCCTTTTCAGAGCCTTTGCCCTCGAGCTTAATCCCAAAAGAAAATTCAGGTTCGTCAGCCACGTCTGGCTCCTGTCCTTTAAAGCCTCTCTGATCCCCACCATCATTTGGGGGCTCCCATAAAAATCAGGGCGAGGAGAAAGAAGTGGTGACAGATTATTTAATTCAAATTAAACCGTGACAAAAGCTGAAACTGAGTGGCTCCAACAGGCCACCAAATTCCATATTTTTCTGATGAAAATGTTTGCCCACCAAAACTGCATCAAGGCAGAAAAACCCCACTGCCACCATCAGCAAATCCTTCAGGGCCGAAGGAATTGTGAAGTGGAAAAAAGGGCAGGAGATAATAATAATAATAATAATAATAATAATAATAATAATAATAATAATAATAATAATAATAATTCTTTGGGAAAACAAGGGCAGCTCCCTGGGGGGGACAGGGGTAATTTGACTTTTCCACCAGCCCAGGATTTATGGGACACACGGAGCCGTGGCAGCGGCACTGTCCCCACCCTGCAGCACCTCGGGAATATTTGGGGAGGGAAATTTTGGGGAGGAAAATTTAGGGAGGGAAGATTTGGGGAGGGAAGATTTTGCAGGAAGATTTTGAGGGAAGATTTGGGAAGAGAGGATTAGGGAGGGAAATTTGGGGAGGGAAGATTTGAGAGGAAGGATTTGGGAGGGAAGTTTTGGGAGGGAAGATTTGGGAGGGAATATCTGGGAGGGAAGTTTGGGGAAGGAATATTTGGGAGGGAAGTTTGGCAGGGAAGTTTTGGGGAGGAAGATCTGGCAGGGAAGATTTGGGGAGGGAAGTCTGGGGAAGGAAGATTTGGGAGAGAAGTTTTGGGAGGGAAAATTTGGGGAAGGAATATTTGGGAGGGAAGATTTGGGAGGGAAGTTCTGGGAGGGGAGATTTGGGAGGGAAGTTTTGGGAGAGAAGTTTTGGGAGGGAAGATTTGGGAGGGAAAATTTGGGGAGGGAAAATTTGGGGAAGGAATATTTGGGACGGAAGATTTGGGAAGGGAAGATTTGGGAGGGAATATCTGTGAGGGAAGATTTGGGGAAGAAATATTTGGGAGGAAATATTTGGGAGGAAATATTTGTGAGGGAAATTTTGTGAGGGAAATTTTGTGAGGGAAATTTTGCGAGGAATATTTGGGAGAGAAGTTTTGGGAGGGAATTTTTCCCAGCGCTGCTCGAAGCAGCAATTCCTGCTGCCTCTTGCCCAAAAGCAGGAGCCTTGTCAGCAAATCCCAGCAAAAATCACCAACAGCTCAGAGCTGGGTGTGCAGCAGCAGCACAGAAAAGGAGGAGAGACCCTCAGGAATGCCTGGACAGCTCCCAGCTCTGGACAGCTCATCCCAGAAATCCCAGAGCAACTGGGAAATTCCTGCAGCTCCAGGCACAAGAATTCTCATTTCAGCCTCTGCCACAGCCAGGCTGGATTGGTGTTTGTCCTCCAAAATCCTTCAGGGATATTTGGGAATAAAATAATTCTCCAAGGCCCTGGATGCAGCAGCCCTGCCCCAAATCCTGCTGGATTAAATCACAGAATTGATGGTGATAAAGGAGTTAGCACAGAATTGATTGTGATAAAGGAGTTAGCACAATAAAATGAATTCTCTTTCCCAGCAGTGGAAGGATCCTGATGGGATATTCCACATTCAAGAAGCTGAAGAAAAGGAGATTTTCACGAAATTTTGGGGGGAAATCCTTCCCTGGGAAGGTGGGGAGGGTGTGGAAGAGAATTCCCACAAATCCTCTGCCAAAACCACCCAAATCCTTCAGGGATATTTGGGAATAAAATAATTCTCCAAGCCCCTGGATGCAGCAGCCCTGCCCCAAATCCTCCTGGATTAAATCACAGAATTGAAGGAATTCTCTTTCCCAGGAGTGGATTCCAGCAGTGGAATATTCCACATTCAAGAGGCTGGAAAAAGGGAAATTTACAGGAAGTTTTGGGGGAAAATCCTTCCCTGGAAGAGAATTCCCAGAGGATTTGGGGCTCAGCTCCTCAGCACTGGGGACTCACCAGAGGCAAAAGAATTCTCATTTCAGTGACTGCCACAGCCAGGCTGGATTGGTGTTTGTCCTCCAAAATCCTTCAGGGATATTTGGGAATAAAATAATTCTCCAAGGCCCTGGATGCAGCAGCCCTGCCCCAAATCCTGCTGGATTAAATCACAGAATTGATTGTGATAAAGGAGTTAGCACAGAATTGATTGTGATAAAGGAGTCAGCACAATAAAGGAATTCTCTTTCCCAGCAGTGGAAGGATCCTGATGGGATATTCCACATTCAAGAGGCTGAAAAAATGGAAATTTTCAGGAAGTTTTGGGGGAAAACCCTTCCCTGGAAGAGAATTCCCAGAGGATTTGTGGCAAAAATCCTCTGCCAGAACCACCCAAATCCTTCAGGGATATTTGGGAATAAAATAATTCTCCAAGCCCCTGGATGCAGCAGCCCTGCCCCAAATCCTGCTGGATTAAATCACAGAATTGAAGGAATTCTCTTTCCCAGGAGCTGATTCCAGCACTGGAAGGATCCTCATGGGATATTCCACATTCAAGAGGCTGGGAAAAGAGAAATTTACAGGAAGTTTTGGGAAAAAATCCTTCCCTGGAAGAGAATTCCCAAAAGATTTGGGGCTGTTCCATCCCTGGAGGTGTCCAAGGCCAGGCTGGAACTGGCTGAGCTTGAATTTCTCTTTTTTTTTTTCCATTAATTTCTCCTTTTCCCCATGAATTTCTCATTTTTCCCATGAATTTCTCATTTTTCCCATGAATTTCTCCTTTTCCCATGAATTTCTCCTTTTTTTTCCCAAGAATTTCTCCTTTTCCCCTTGAATTTCTCCTTTTCCCCATGAATTTCTCCTTTTTTTTCCCATGAATTTCTCCTTTTCCCCATGAATTTCTCCTTTTCCCCATGAATTTCTCCTTTTCCCCATGAATTTCTCCTTTTCCCCATGAATTTCTCCTTTTCCCCACGAATTTCTCCTTTTCCCCCTGAATTTCTCCTTTTCCCCATGAATTTCTCCTTTTCCCCATGAATTTCTCCTTTTCCCCATGAATTTCTCCTTTTCCCATGAATTTCTCCTTTTTTTTTCCATGAATTTCTCCTTTCCCCATGAATTTCTCCTTTATTATCCCAAACCTTTCTGGAATTCCCTGATTTTACTGATTCCCTAAGCTGATGTGACTTTAATGGAATTCTGAAGGAATGACATCAGCCTAAAAAAGCAATTTTACTGATTTTATTGAGAAATAATAAAGAAGCTTTTAAGCAATATTGGAAGAGGAGTTCACTGAATTTATTGCTGAAAAAATTCTCATTTTTGCTTCACCTCCACTCTGTTTTATTGCACCCTTCTCACCACAAACCAGCTGGATTTTTATTGGATTTTCATTATTTTTGATCAGAAACTGCTGTGAAAACAGGAGATTTACAAAGCCTTTAGCTCAATTTCACACCAAAATTCCCTCCTTTTGCTCCATTTCACACCAAAATTCCCTCCTTTTGCTCCATTTTACACCAAAATTCCCTCATTTTGCTCAATTTCACACCAAAATTCCCTCCTTTTCTCCATTCTACAATAAAATTCACTCATTTTGCTCAATCTCACCACAAAATTCTCTAATTTTGCTCCATTATGAACTAAAATTCCCTCATTTTGCTCTATTTCACACCAAAATTCACTTTTTTCAATTTTACACCAAAATTCCCTCATTTTGCTCCATTTCACACCAAAATTCTCTCCTTTTCTCCATTTTAAAACAAAATTCCCTCATTTTCCTCAATCTCACACCAAAGTTCACTCATTTTGCTCTATTTTATCCCAAAATTCACGATTTTGCTCAATCTCACACTAAAATTCACTCCTTTTTGCAATAAAATTCTCTCCTTTTGCTCCATTTCACAAAATTCTCTAATTTTCCTCCATTTTACAATAAAATTCACTCATTTTGCTCAATCTCACCACAAAATTCTCTAATTTTACTCCATTATGAACTAAAATTCTCTCATTTTGCTCCATTTCACACCAAAATTCACTTTTTTTCAATTTTACACCAAAATTCCCTCATTTTGCTCCATTTTACACCAAAATTCTCTCATTTCGCTCCATTTTAAAACAAAATTCTCTCCTTTTCTCCATTTTACAACAAAATTCACTCATTTTGCTCAATCTCACACACAAATTTACTCATTTTGCTCTATTTTATCCCAAAATTCACTATTTTTGCTCTATTTCACACTAAAATTCACTCCTTTTTTGCAATGAAATTCTCTCCTTTTGCTCCATTTCACAAAATTCTCGAATTTTCCTCCATTTTACAACAAAATTAACTCATTTTGCTCAATCTCACAACAAAATTCCCTCATTTTGCTCCATTATGAACTAAAATTCACTCATTTTGCTCCATTTTAAAACAAAATTCACTCATTTTTGCAATAAAAATTCACTCCTTTTGCTCTATTTCACACCAAAATTCACTTTTTTCAATTTTACACCAAAATTCTCTCATTTTTGCTCCATTTTTAAAACAAAATCCAAACTCCTTTTGCTCAATTTCACACCAAAATTCACAAATTTTGCTCTATTTTATCGCAAAGTTCCCTCATTTTGCTCAATTTCACACCAAAATTCCCTAATTTTTCTCCATTTTACAATAAAATTCACTCATTTTGCTCCATCTCACACCAAAATTCACTTTTTCCAATTTTACACCAAAATTCCCTCATTTTGCTCAATTTCACACCAAAATTCTCTCCTTTTCTCCATTTTACAATAAAATTCATTCATTTTGCTCAATCTCACCACAAAATTCTCTAATTTTGCTCCATTATGAACTAAAATTCCCTCATTTTGCTCAATTTCACACCAAAATTCACTTTTTTCAATTTTACACCAAAATTCTCTCCTTTTGCTCCATTTCACACCAAAATTCCCTCATTTTGCTCCATTTTACAATAAAATTCTCTAATTTTGCTCTATTTTAAAACAAAATTCACTCCTTTTGCTCAATTTCAAAAAATTCTCTAATTTTCCTCAATTTCACACCAAAATTCCCTCATTTTCCTCCATTTTACACCAAAATTCTCTAATTTTGCTCCATTTTACACCAAAATCCCCTCATTTTCCCCCACCCAGGATGATCAGACCCCTCCACAGCCGCCTCTGCCATCCCAGCCCGAATTTCCTCTGAAGAAATTGAAGGAAATTCAAATTTTTGAAAAATGTTAAAAAACAAACATTTTTAAAAACCCACATTTCAATCCACAGATGAACCACACAAAGGTGAAGCTTTAAATGATCTAAAAATATCAATGAAATTCAGTTTTTGGGGTCAGGAAAAGTGTTCTGGATGAAAAACCAGAATTGTTTCATTTCTCACAGATTTGCCCCCCCAGAGATTCACAAGGACTTGAAAAAATAAAAAATAAAGAAAAGAAAGTAAAACTGCACAAAGTCCTCACGGAATTGTGAACGGATTGAGAGCAAGAAATCGGTCAAAATTCTGAATTTCCATTCATGAATTCCCTCAATATTCTGAATTTCCATTCATTTTAATCTTATCATAGAATACCTAATTATTATGAATTTTCATTCATTTTAATCTTATCGCAAAATCCCTCAATATTCTGAATTTTCATCCATTTGAGTCTCATCACAAAATCCCTCAATATTCTCAATTTCCATCCATTTTAATCTCATCACAAAATACCCCAATATTCTGAATTTCCATCCATTTGAGTCTCATCACAAAATCCCTCAATATTCTGAATTTTCCATTCATTTTAGTCTTACCACAAAATACCTCAATATTCTGAATTTTCATTCATTTTAATCTCATCACAAAAGACCTCAATATTCTGAATTTCCATTTGAGTCTTATCATAGAATCCCTCAATATTCTGAATTTTCATCCATTTTAGACTTATCACAAAACACCTCAATATTCTGAATTTCCATCCATTTTAGTCTCATCACAAAATACCTCAATATTCTGAATTTCCATTTGAGTCCCATCACAAAATACATCAATATTCTGAATTTCCATTCACATAGAATCCCTCAATATTCTCAATTTCCATCCATTTTAATCTCATCACAAAATACCTCAATATTCTGAATTTCATTTCAGTCCCATCACAAAATCCCTCAATATTCTGAATTTCCATTCATTTTAATCTCATCACAAAATCCCTCAATATTCTGAATTTCCACCCATTTTAGTCATATGACAGAATACCTCAAAATTCTGAATTTCCATTTTAATCTCATCACAAAATCTCTCAATATTCTGAATTTCCATTTGAGTCTCATCCCAGAATATCAAGTGAGGAAACTCCTTGGGTGGGATGGAGAACAGAGTGAAAAACTCCTGTAAATTCAGATTTTAGGTGTTTCAAACACCAAGCACACCCAGGGACATTCAATTAGGCAGAACCTGTGGCCATGAAATATTTTGATTTTTTAGAGTGTGATATTTGGTGTTATATTTGAATTATTCCTATTTAGAATCTGGTATTTGGGGTTCTATTTGAATTATTCCTATTTAGAATCTGGTATTTGGGGTTCTATTTGAATTATTCCTATTTAGAATGTGATATTTGGGGTTACATTTGAATTATTCCTATTTAGAATGTGATATTTGGTGTTATATTTGAATTATTCCTATTTAGAATGTGATATTTGGGGTTCTATTTGAATTATTCCTATTTAGAATGTGATATTTACTGTTATATTTGAATTATTCCTATTTAGAATGTGATATTTGCATTTATATTTGAATTATTCCCATTTAGAATCTGATATTTGGGGTTCTATTTGAATTATTCCTATTTAGAATCTGATATTTGCATTTATATTTGAATTATTCCCATTTAGAATCTGATATTTGGGGTTACATTTGAATTATTCATTACCTGATTTTTTTCCCACTTTGGATTCTGTTATCAATTATTGGTTATCTAAAGGTCAAACTTAAATATATAAAAAATCTTTTATAAATCAGATTTTAGGTATTTAAAATAACAAGAAGTGACATTCAATTAGGGAGAACCTGCGGCCATGAAATATTTTGATTTTTTAGAATCTGATATTTGGGGTTCTATTTGAATTATTCCTATTTAGAATCTGATATTTGGGGTTACATTTGAATTTTTCATTACCTTGATTTTTTTCCCCACTTTGGATTCCCTGTCCAATTATTGGTTAAAGGCCAACATTAAATACATAAAGATATATTTGTGAAAATAATAAATATATATTAATGAAAATTGTGTCACAAATAAATATCAATAAAAACAAATATTATTTATAAAAATAATATAATAATTCATAAAAGTAATGAAACATTACATTAATAAAAATAAATATACTAATTTATAGAAATAATATAATAATTAATAAAAGTCATAAAGTAGAAAATATTAATAAAAATCAATATAACTTCTAAAAGTATGATTAATAAAAGTAATGAAAAATATGAAATACTATTAAAAATAATCATTTCTAGAAATAATCTAATAATTAATACAAGTAATAAACATAGACACTAGAAATAAGAATAAATACAATGATTTCTAAAAAGAATACCGTGATTAATAAAAGTAATAAAGATATAAACTCTTAATAAAATAAATACAGCAATTCCTAACAATAATCTAATGATTAATTAAACTAATTGCGGTAATTACCGAAGGACCGGGCCTTACCTCCATGGCGAGGGCGGCGCTCTGCTGGTCGTAGTGGTTCAGCAGGTTGGGCATGAAGGTGCTGTTGTAGGGCAGGTCCTGGCACATGCGCAGTGCGATCGGCTCGCAGGAGAACAGGCTGTGCCCGGCGGCGGGCGGCACCCAGCAGCCCAGAGCCCACAGCGGGGCCAGCAGCCACCCCGGGGGTATCCCGGCCTTGGGGGGCACCCACAGGGAGCCCAGAGCCCACAGCGGGGCCAGCAGCCACCCCGGGGGCATCGCGGCCTTGGGGGGGCACCCACAGGGAGCTCAGCAGCCGCCCCAGCGCCATCGCGGCCCGGGAGGGCACCCACAGGGAGCTCAGCAGCCGCCCCAGCGCCTTCCCGGCCCGGGAGGGCACCCACAGGGAGCTCAGCAGCCGCCCTAGCGCCATCCCGGCCCGGGAGGGCACCCAGCAGCCCAGAGCCCACAGGGAGCTCAGCAGCCGCCCTAGCGCCATCCCGGCCCGGGAGGGCACCCTCAGGGGGCTCAGCAGCTGCCCCAGCGCCTTCCCGGCCTTGGGGGGCACCCACAGCGGGCCCAGAGCCCACAGGGAGCTCAGCAGCCGCCCCAGCGCCATCCCGGCCCGGGAGGGCACCCTCAGGGGGCTCAGCAGCTGCCCCAGCGCCATCCCGGCCCGGGAGGGCACCCACAGGGAGCTCAGCACCCACAGGGAGCTCAGCAGCTGCCCCAGCGCCATCCCGGCCCGGGAGGGCACCCTCAGGGGGCTCAGCAGCCGCCCCAGCGCCATCCCGGCCCGGGAGGGCACCCTCAGGGGGCTCAGCAGCTGCCCCAGCGCCTTCCCGGCCCGGGAGGGCACCCACAGGGAGCTCAGCAGCCCCCACAGCGCCATCCCGGCCCGGGAGGGCACCCAGCAGCCCAGAGCCCACAGGCAGCTCAGCAGCTGCCCCAGCGCCATCCCGGCCCGGGGGGGCACCCAGCAGCCCAGAGCCCACAGGGAGTTCAGCAGCCGCCCCAGCGCCATCCCGGCCCGGGAGGGCACCCACAGGGAGCTCAGCACCCACAGGGAGCTCAGCAGCCGCCCCAGCGCCATCGCGGCCCGGGAAGGCACCCAGCTGCCCAGCACCCACAGGGAGCCCAGAGCCCACAGAGGGCCCCGCAGCCGCCTCAGCGCCATGGCGGCACCCGGCACGGCCCCTCAGAAATCCCTGACAAAGTCCCGGTTTCCACACGGATAAAACATCTCCCGGCGCTGCTCGTGGGTGCTCCCAGCTGGAAGAGTCGCGGGGTTCAACATCCTCAGGGTGCGGAGGGAATTTTTCTTTGTGTGGGCTCTGGGTCAGGGATGGAAAATGGGAATTTCAGCCGCATTCCCAAACGGTGGAGGCCATGGTGACGGGAGGGGCGTCCTGAAAAACACAGAGAAAGCGCTGAGAAAGCGGGAAATAATGGAAATATTCCAATATTTCAGCTCTCAGTTCCTCAACTGCTTCAAGTTCTCCCACAAGGTCCTTCTGGGAGTTTTAATCCTGATTTTTTTAAATTTCTGAGGAGATGAATGGAAAAAAACAACCAAAAATGAAAATATTCCAATATTTTACTCCTTGGTTCCTCAACTCCTTCAAGTTCTCCTACAAGATGAGTTTTAATCCTGATTTTTTACAATTTCCGGAGGAAATGAATGGAAGAATTTGATAGAAAACAGAAGAAAAACACACAAAAATGAAAATATTCCAGTATTTTATCTCTCAGTTTCTCAACTGCTGCAATTTCTCCTACAAGATGAGTTTTAATCCTGATTTTTTACAATTTCTGGAGGAAATGAATGGAAGAATTTGATAGAAAACAGAAGAAAACCACACAACAATGAAAATATTCCAATATTTTACCCCTCAGTGCCTCAACTGCTTCAAGTTCTCCTACAAGATGAGTTTTAATCCTGATTTTTTACAATTTCTGGAGAAAATGAATGGAAGAATTTGATGGAAAATGGAATAAAAACACCCAAAAATGAAACTATTCCAATATTTTATCTCTCAGTTCCTCAACTGCTTCAGGTTCTGCTACAAGATGAGTTTTAATCCTGATTTTTTACAATTTCTGGAGAAATTGAATGGAAGAATTTGATGGAAGATGGAATAAAAGCAGCCAAAAATGAAAATATTCCAATATTTTATCTCTCAGTTCCTCAACTGCTGCAAGTTCTCCTACAAGATGAGTTTTAATCCTGATTTTTTACAGTTTCTGGAGGAAATGAATGGAAAAATTTGAAGGAAGATGGAATGAAAACACCCAAAAATGAAAATATTCCAATATTTTACTCCTCGGTTCCTCAACTCCTTCAAGTTCTCCTACAAGATGAGTTTAAATCCTGATTTTTTACAATTTCCGGAGGAAATGAATGGAAGAATTTGATAGAAAACAGAAGAAAAACACACAAAAATGAAAATATTCCAATATTTTATCTCTCAGTTTCTCAACTCCTTCAAGTTCTTCTACAAGATGAGTTTTAATCCTGATTTTTTACAATTTCTGGAGGAATTGAATGGAAGAATTTGAAGGAAGATGGAATGAAAACACCCAAAAATGAAAATATTCCAATATTTTGTCTCTCAGTTTCTCAACTCCTTCAAGTTCTCCTACAAGGTGAGTTTGAATCCTGATTTTTTACAATTTCTGGAGAAAATGAATGGAAGAATTTGATGGAAGATGGAAGAAAAGCAGCCAAAAATGAAAATATTCCAATATTTTATCTCTCAATTCCAAACCTGCTTCAAGTTCTCCTACAAGATGAGTTTTAATCCTGATTTTTTACAATTTCTGGAGGAAATGAATGGAAAAATTTGATGAAAGATGGAAGAATAATGATGAAAATATGAGGATCATCCTGATTGGGACAGAATATTTCTAGAAAATTCCACATTTTCAGCTTGGCCACAGTGAAATATTGAAATTTTTCAGACCGAGTTTTCAAGGTGATATGAGCTTGAGAAGTTGTGTCCTAATTTAAGAAATGTCATTTCTCAGATTGACTTTTCAAGGTGATATGAGCTTGAGAAGTTGTGTTTTCTCATGCAGAAATATCATTTTTCAGATAGACTTTTCAAGATATGAGCTTGAAAAGTTGAGTCCTGATGGAAGAAATGTCATTTTTCATGTTGACTTTTCAAGGTGATGTGAACTTGAAAAGTTCTGTCCTGATGGAAAAATAATTTTTCAGATTGACTTTGAAGATGATATCAGCTTGGAAAGTTGTGTCCTGATGGAAACAATGTCATTTTTCATGTTGACTTTTCAAGGTGATGTGAGCTTGAGAAGTTGTGTCCTTCTGATGGAAAAAATGTCATTTCTTAAGATTGAAAATATTTCATATTTCAAGATCATATCAGCTTGAGAAGTTGTGTTCTTCTGATGAAGAAATGTCATTTTTCATACTGACTTTTCAAGGTGATATGAGCTAGAAAAGTTGTGTCCTTCTGATGGAAAAAATGTCACTTTTCATATTGAAAATATTTCATATTTTCATATTTCAAGATTGTATGAGCTTGGAAAGTTGTGTCCTGATGAAAAAAAAAAGTAATTTTTCATGTTGACTTTTCAAGATGATATGAGCTTGAGAAGTTGTGTCCTTCTGATGGAAGATTGACTCTTCAAGGAGATATCAGCTTGAAATGTTGTGTTCTTCTGATGAAAAAAATGTCATTTTTCATGTTGATGTTTCAAGATGATATGAGCTTGGAAAGTTGTGGCTTTCTGATGAAGAAATGTCATTTTTCAGGTTGACTTTTCAAGATGGTATGAGCTTGAAAATTGTGTTCTTCTGATTTAAGAAATGTCATTTTTCAGATTGACTGTTCAAGGTGATGTGAGCTTGAAAAGTTGTGTCCTTCTGATGGAAAAAATAGAATTTTTCAGATTGACTTTGACGATTAGATGAGCTTGAAAAATTGCGTCCTGATTTAAGAAATGTCATTTTTCAGATTGACTATTCAAGATGATGTGAGCTTGAGAAGTTGTGTCCTGATTTAATAAGAAATGTGATTTTTCAGATTGACTTTTCAAGGTGATGTGAGCTTGAGAATTTGTGTCCTTCTGATGGAAAAAATGTCATTTTTCATATTGAAAATATTTCATATTTCAAGATCATATCAGCTTGAGAAGTTGTGTTCTTCTGATGAAGAAATGTCATTTTTCATGTTGACTTTTCAGGATGATATCAGCTTGAAAAGTTGTGTCCTGATTTAAGAAATGTCATTTTTCAGGTTGACTTTTCAGTAATTTGGCAGCTCTGGGAAGAAAGAAGGAGCTGAACTTCCCCACCTGCCAGGGACATCCCAGCTCCTCAAATTGTCCTGCTCTGTTTTGGGAAGTTCCCCAGCAGCAAAATCCAGTTCTTGGAAATGAATGGTTAAATAAATAGATAAATAAATGGTAAAATAGATAAATAAATAGTAAATAAAATAAATTAATAAATAAATGGTAAAATAAAATCCAATTATTGGAAATAAATGGTCCCTTCCAACCCAAACCAGTCTGTGATCCCATGCTAATCCATTCCCTTGGGTTTAACACTTTAATAACAGTTCCCTCCAAAAAAAAACTAAAAAAAAAACTTAAAAAAAATTTTTTTTGAGTTTGTGGGCATCTCCAGAATTCTGCATTCACAATTTTTCTTTTGTTTCTCCTAAATTAACTCCAAAGGATTTTATTCCCCAGTTTGAGTGAGGTCACCTCCCAGAGTGGATGGGCCAGGGATTTCTTTTTGCTCATTGGAATTGAGGTGTAAAGCAGTGATCTGTACAAAACCTTCCCAAAAAAGCTTCAGAAACAACCTGAGATGAACTGTGCTCACACCACTGAAAGGCTGCAGCACAAAAATTGGGAAAATCCTGATCAGGATGTGGAGTTTTGGGAAAAAGTCCAAGAATGCTCCATAGAAATGATATTAATGACACACAAACCAGCAGGATCCAAACACATCCACCTCCCCTCAAGCTGAAGAAAACGCGCAAAAACAAAGATTCCACAAAGCAAAAAGAAAAGCTTTAATTATGCAAAAAGCAGGGGGGAAATTCATATTTCAGATAATCATAAATAATATTTTTAGGAGGAGGGAAATCCCATCCAAATGAACAACCTGGCGCTGGGAAAAGGGAAATGAGAGAAGGATTCCATTGCGAAAGAGCCCGCGGATGATCCAGCCGGACGAGCGCTGTCATGAGCAGCCCTGGGTGTCAGGAGAGCTCCTCACCACAAATCCAGTTGGTGCACTCTTTGTTCAGCCTCGGCACAGGAGATTTTTGTGGGTTTGTTTTTGGATGCATAGAAAAACAAAACCACTCTCGCTGACAGCGGGGATGAAAAGAGGAGGGGAGGCCTCGCCTCCCACGCCAAGCGCTGGGAATGAAACAGGCAAAAGGAGCAGTTTGTTCCTGTGCTTGTGGATTTTTGCATTATTTAGCAGCAGCAGAAGCCCATCCAATTCTTGCTGGAAAGGATTAATTAAGACATGCACGGACAATTATCATCGCCAGTGAAAATCGCGAGGAGAAAGGGTTGATTCCCACAAGGAATCAACTAAATTTCAAAGTCCCTCAGGGAGCAAAGAGGAAAAACTCATCAGGCTTTAGAATGAAAGGATGGGATTAATTCCAAGTTATCTGTCCCAGAAAAACGAGGAGATAAAACAACAAACCAGAAGAGAGGAAAATGTCCTCTCAGCCATTCCCCACCCAATTCTGACCCCGGAGAAAGGAGAGGAACTCATTCATTGCACTTCCCCACCCACAAAAGGAGAATAAATGATTCTCCCAACTCCATTCTAATGAATCACTCAGTGGGAAGGGAACTCCAGTGCTGCACCACACCGCAATCCCCCACATCCCCATTTCAATGAGGGGCAAAGAGGGAGGATGGAAAGGCAGAAACAAGAGAATCATTTTCTTATTATTGTCATGGAATGGTTTGGGTCGGAGGGGAGCTTGAAGCTCATCTAATCCCTGCACCGTGGGCAGGGATGGAGGGACAGCTCTGTCACCTCTCTCCTATTCCTTGGGAAGGGCCTGCAGAGGGAAATCCTGCAGCTCCATGGGGAGCGGGCAGGCTGCCGGCCGAGCCAGCATCCCTTAGGAAAGGCACAAGTGCACCGGCGGCACCAGCATCCATCCATCCATCCATCCATCCATCCATCCATCCATCCATCCATCCATCCATCCATCCATCCACCCATCCACCCATCCATCCATCCATCCACCCCCTCCATCGCTGCCGCACGGCTGAGGCGCGGCGGATCCGGGCCCGAACATTGGCACGGCGTGCCCGGAGGGATCCGGAGAGAGCACGGACAGAGCCGGCAGCCCGGAGCCTTCAGCAAAGGGCGGTGAGGAACCGACACTCCCGAGCAGGCTCCGGCACCCCCGAGCCCTCAGCAAAGGGCGGTGAGGCACCGACATCCCCCGAGCCCTCAGCAAAGGGCGGTGAGGCTCCGGCATCCCCCGAGCCCTCAGCAAAGGGCGGTGAGGAACCGGCACCCCCGAACCCTCAGCAAAGGGCGGTGAGGAACCGGCATCCCCGAGCCCTCAGCAAAGGGCGGTGAGGAACCGGCACCCCCCCGAGCCCCCTGTGAGGGGCGGTGAGGCACCGGCACCCCCGAGCCCTCAGCAAAGGGCGGTGAGGCACCCACATCCCCCGAGCCCTCAGCAAAGGGCGGTGAGGAACCGACACTCCCGAGCAGGCTCCGGCACCCCCGAGCCCTCAGCAAAGGGCGGGGAGGCTCCGGCATCCCCCGAGCCCTCAGCAAAGGGGGTGAGGCACTCACATCCCCCGAGCCCTCAGCAAAGGGCGGTGAAGGCTCCGGCATCCCCGAGCCCTCAGCAAAGGGGGTGAGGCACCCACATCCCCCGAGCCCTCAGCAAAGGGCGGTGAGGCACCCACACCCCCCCAGCCCTCAGCAAAGGGCGGTGAGGCACCGACACTCCCGAGCAGGCTCCGGCACCCCCGAGCCCTCAGCAAAGGGCGGTGAAGGCTCCGGCACCACCGAGCCCCCTGAGGGGCGGTGAGGCTCCCGCATCCCCGAGTCCTCAGCAAAGGGCGGTGAAGGCACCAGGACCCCTCGAGCAGGCTCCGGCACCCCCGAGCCCTCAGCAAAGGGCGGTGAGGCACCCACATCCCCTGAGCCCTCAGAAGAGGGGATTGAGGCACCGGCTTCGCCCGAGCAGGCTCCGGCACCCCCAAGCTCCCTGTGAGGGTCGGTGAGGCACCGGCATCCCCGAACCCTCAGCAAAGGGCGGTGAGGAACCGGCACCCCCAAGCTCCCTGTGAGGGGAGGCGAAGCACCGGCATCCCCTGAGCCCTCAGCAAAGGGCGGTGAGGAACCGGCACCCCCCGAGCCCTCAGCAAAGGGCGGTGAGGCACCCACATCCCCCGAGCCCTCAGCAAAGGGCGGTGAAGGCTCCGACAGCAACGAGCCCCCCTGAGGGGCGGTGAAGGCTCCGGCACCCCCCGAGCCCTCAGCGGAGGGGATTGAGGCTCCGGCACCCCCCTGAGCCCTCAACGAGGGGCGATGAGGAACCGGCACCTCCCGTGCCCTCAGCAAAGGGCGGTGAAGGCTCCGGCACCCCCGAGCAGGCTCCGGCACCCCCGAGCCCTCAGCAAAGAGCGGCGAGACACTCGCATCCCCCGAGCCCTCAGCAAAGGGCGGTGAGGCACCGGCATCGCCCGAGCAGGCTCCGGCACCCCCGAGCCGTCAGCGGAGGGCGGTGAAGGCTCCGGCATCGCCCGAGCCCTCAGCAAAGGGCGGCGAGGCACCCGCATCCCCTCCCCGGGGCCGCCGTGCCGCACTACGGCACGGGGAGCCCAGGCCAGCATCCCCGGCCTCACGGAAAGCAGATCCGGCCGTTCCCGGCGCTCAGAGCCGGCATCCCCCCCCGTCCTCCGCCCGCCCGCCCAGCGCAGCACCGGCATCCCCCCGGCGCGCTGCCGGCCGCAGGGCGCTCGCTGCGTGGCCGCCCCGCTGCACGGCCGCCGAGCCCCGCGGCCGCCTGTCCCCGGACGAGCTCCTGAGGGCGGCGCGGGCCCCGCCGTGTCCCCGCCGTGTCCCCCGCCGTGTCCCCGTTACCTGCTCAGCTCCCGCCGCCCTCACGGTCCCGCGCGCGCCCCTCGGGTGGCGGCGGCGGCAGCGGCGGCAGCGCCCGGCCACGCCCCCGGCGAGACCACACCCCCCGCGCCATCGCGCTCCGCCCGCTCCCCTCCGCCCAACCAATCAGAGCGCGCGGGGCTGGTTGCTAGGTAGATCGGAACCCCCGGCCTCTCTCACCCCCGCCGGGGGGCTCTGATTGGCTGGCGCCCCCCCAGGGTTGCCGTGGAGACGGGATGCGGACGGGCGGGAGGAGGAGGCGGGAGCTGATTGGCTGGCACCGCTCCCCCCCCCCAGGGTTGCCATAGCGACGGGATGCGGACGGGCGGGAGGAGGAAGAGGAGGAGGCGGCGACCACAGGCGGGAAGAGGAAGGTGAGAGGACACGGGGGGACACGGGGGGACACTTGGGGAGGACACGGGGAGGGCGCGTGGAGGGGGTGTCGCTGCGGTGGGGCACGGGCGGACACATCGCAGGGGACACTGGGGGCTGGGGAAGGGGCTGGAGCACCAGGAAGGGCTGAGGGAGCTGGAAAGGGGCTCAGCCTGGAGAAAAGGAGGCTCAGGGGGGACCTTGTGGCTCTGCACAACTCCCTGACAGGAGGGGACAGCCAGAGGGGACAGGTTCTGCTCCCAGGGAACAGGGACAGGAGGAGAGGGAACAGCCCCAAATTGTGCTGGGGAGGCTCAGGTTGGAGGAAATGCCCTCAGATTGTGCCAGGAGAGGCTCAGGTTGGAGGGAATGCCCTCAGATTGTGCCAGGAGAGGCTCAGGTTGGACATTTGGGTGTTCAGGCATTGGAGCAGCTGCCCAGGGCAGGGATGGAATCCCCATCCCTGGAAATGTCCAAAGCCCACGGGGATGTGGCACCTGGGGACAGGGTCAGGGCTGGGTCCCTGCTTGGATTTGCTGCTGCAGCACAGAGGTTTGGTTCCTGTGCTCAGAAATGGTTCAGAGAATGGTTCTGAAAATGGCTCAGAAAATGGTTCAGAAAATGGTTCAGAAATGGTTCAGAAAATGTTCAGAAATGGATCAGAAATGGCTCAGAAATAGTTCAGGAAATGTTCAGAAAATGGTTCAGGAAATGGTTCAGAAATGGTTCAGAAAATGGTTCAGGAAATGGCTCAGAAATGGTTCAGAAATGGTTCAGAAAATGGTTCTGGAAATGGTTCAGAAAATGGTTCAGAAAATGGTTCTGGAAATGGTTCAGAAAATGGTTCTGAAAATGGTTCAGAAATGGCTCAGAAATGGTTCAGAACATGGTTCAGGAATGGTTCAGAAAATGGTTCTGAAAATGGTTAAAAAAATTGTTCAGAAAATGGCTCAGAAATGGCTCAGAAATGGTTCAGGAAATGTTCAGAAAATGGTTCAGGAAATGGTTCAGAAATGGCTCAGAAATGGTTCAGAAAATGTTCAGAAATATTTCAGAAAATGGTTAAAAAATGGTTCAGAAAATGGCTCAGAAAATGGTTCAGAAATGGTTCAGAAAATGTTCAGAAATGGCTCAGAAATGGCTCAGAAAATGGCTCAGAAATGGTTCTGCTCCTGCAGGACTTGTTCTGAGCAGGGTTAAGAAGAGATCAGCCCAGGTAAAGGAAATTATCCCAGCATTCAATAGGATGTGATCATTATGGATTGTTGATTTCTTCCATGAAATCCCAGATTTAATTATCCCAGCATTCCTGGTCAATAGGATGTGATCATTATGGGTTGTTGATTTCTTCCATGAAATCCCAAATTTTTAATTATTCCAGCATTCCTGGTCAATAGGATGTGATCATTATGGACTGTTGAGCTTTCTTCCATGAAATTCCAGATTTAATTATCCCAGCATTCCTGGTCAATAGGATGTGATCATTATGGATTGTTGATTTCTTCCATGAAATCCCAGATTTTTAATTATCCCAGCATTCCTGGTCAATAGGATGTGATCATTAAGGATTGTTGATTTCTTCCATGAAATCCCAGATTTAATTATCCCAGCATTCCTGGTTAATAGGATGTGATCATTATGGGTTGTTGATTTCTTCCATGAAATCCCAGATTTAATTATCCCAGCATTCCTGGTTAATTGGATGTGATCATTATGGATTGTTGATTTCTTCCATGAAATCCCAGATTTAATTATCCCAGCATTCCTGGTTAATAGGATGTGATCATTATGGATTGTTGATTTCTTCCATGAAATCCCAGATTTTTAATTATCCCAGCATTCCTGGTTAATTGGATGTGATCATTATGGGTGATTTTGAAGGTTCCCTTCCCACCCAAAGCATTCCATGGATGAACTCCTAAGTGAGCACCGAGCCCCAGCACGAGCAGATTTAAGGGATTCCAGGAAATATTCCAAATATCCAGGCCAAATCCAGGCAGGTTTGTGCCTTTTGGAGCTTAATGATGGAATTGTGGAATTGTGGAAATGTGGAAATATTGAATGTGGAATTGTGGAAATGTGGAATTATGGAAATATTGAATTATGGAAATGTGGAATTGTGGAAATATTGAATTATGGAATTGTGGAAATATGGAATTGTGGAGTTGTGGAATTGTGAAATATTGAATTATGGAATTGTGGAAATGTGGAATTGTGGAAATATTGAATTATGGAATTGGGGAATTATGGAATTGTGGAATTATGGAATTGTGGAATTGTGGAAATGTGGAAATATTGAATTATGGAATTGTGGAATTATGGAATTGTGGAAATGTGGAAATGTGGAATTGTGGAATTATGGAAATATTGAATTATGGAATTGCAGAATTATGAAATTATGGAATTGTGGACATATGAAAATATGGAATTATGGAATTCTGGAATTGTGGAATTATGGAATTATGGACATATGAAAATGTGGAATTGTGTAATTGTCGAAATACTGAATTATGGAATTGTGGAAATGTGGAATTGTGGAAATGTGGAATTATGGAATTGTGGAATTATTGAATTATGGAATTGTGGAATTATGGAATTATGGAATTATGGAATTATGGAATCATGGAATCATGGAAATAGGGAATTCTGGAATGTGATTTCTCCAGGGGACCCACCCAGATCATCAAATGCACCCCCTGGCCCTGCCCAGACATCCCAAAATTCCCACCCTGAGCATCCCTGGGAGCGTTGGCCTGGAGCCTTGGGAATGTCATTCCAGCCCCATTCCAGCCCCAGCGCCCTCTGGGGAAGAACCTTTTCCTAAAATCCCCCCAATCCAACCTTTTCCTAAAATCCCCCCTCATCCAACCTTTCCTAAAATCCCCCCAATTCCAACCTTTTCCTAAAATCCCCCCTCATCCAACCTTTCCCTAAAATCCCCCCTCATCCAACCTTTCCCTAAAATCCCCCCTCAACCAAACCTTTTCCTAAAATCCCCCCTCATCCAACCTTTTCCTAAAATCCACCCTCATCCAACCTTTCCCTTTCACACAGACTTTTCCCAGAATCTGAAGTTTCACATTTTTCCCAAATCCTGAATTTTCACAGACTTTTCCCAAATCCTGAACTCTCAGACTTTTCCCCAATCCTGAAGTTTCACATTTTTCTGAAATCCTGAACTTTCAGACTTTTCCCAGATCCTGAGGTTTCACATTTTTCCCAGATCCTGAATTTTCAGACAGATTTTCCCCTGATCCTGAGGTTTCAGACTTTTCCCAAATCCTGAACTTTCACGTTTTTCCCAAATCCAGAATGTTCAGACAGACTTTTCCCACATCCTGAATTTTCACACAGACTTTTCCCAAATTCCAGTTTCAGAATTTTCCCAGATCCTGAAGCTTCACACAGACTTTTCCCAGATCCTGAACTTTCACATTTTTCCCAAATCCTGAATTTTCACACAGATTTTTCCCAAATCACAAAGTTTCAGACTTTTCCCAGATCATGAACTTTCACATTTTTCCCAAATCCTGAATTTTCACACAGATTTTTCCCAAATCACAAAGTTTCAGACTTTTCCCAGATCCTGAACTTTCACATTTTTCCCAGATCCTGAATTTTCACACAGATTTTCCCAGATCCTGAACTTTCACACATTTTCCCAAATCCTGAACTTTCACATTTTTCCCAAATCCTGAATTTTCACACAGATTTTTCCCAGATCCTGAACTTTCACACATTTTCCCAAATCCTGAAATTTCACATTTTCCCCAGATCCTGAACTTTCAGACTTTTCCTAAGTCCTGAGGTTTCGTATTTTTTCCCAAATCCAGAATTTTCAGACTTTCCCCACATCCTGAATTTTCACACAGACTTTTCCCAATTCCTGAAGTTTCAGACTTTTCCCAGATCCTGAAGTTTTACAGACTTTTTCCAAATCCTGAACTTTCACACAGACTTTTCCCAAATTCTGGTTTCAGAATTTTCCCAGATCCTGAAACTTCACACAGATTTTTCCCAAATCCTGAACTTTCACATTTTTCCCAAATCCTGAATTTTCACACAGATTTTTCCCAGATCCTGAACTTTCAGACTTTTCCCAAATCCTGAAATTTCACATTTTCCCCAGATCCTGAACTTTCAAACTTTTCCTAAGTCCTGAAGTTTCGTATTTTTCCCAAATCCAGAATTTTCAGACTTTCCCCACATCCTGAATTTTCACACAGACTTTTCCCAGATCCTGAAGTTTTACAGACTTTTTCCAAATCCTGAGGTTTCAGACAGACTTTTCCCCATGAGAAACTTTCACACAGACTTTTCCCAAATTCTACTTTCAGAATTTTCCCAGATCCTGAAGTTTCACACATTTCCCAAATCCTGAAGTTTCACATTTTCCCCAGATCCTGCACTTTCAAACTTTTCCTAAGTCCTGAAGTTTCGTATTTTTTCCAAATCCAGAATTTTCAGACTTTCCCCACATCCTGAATTTTCACACAGACTTTTCCCAAATCCTGAAGTTTCAGATTTTTTCCCCAAACCCTGAACTTTCAGACTTTTCCCAGATCCTGAAATTTCACATTTTTCCCAGATCCTGAACTTTCACACAGACTGTTCCCAAATCCTGAACTTTCAGACTTTTCCCAAATCCCGAATTTTCACACAGATTTTTCCCAGATCTTGAACTTTCACACATTTTTCCCAAATCCTGAAATTTCACATTTTCCCCAGATCCTGAACTTTCAAACTTTTCCTAAGTCCTGAAGTTTCGTATTTTTTCCAAATCCAGAATTTTCAGACTTTCCCCACATCCTGAATTTTCACACAGACTTTTCCCAATTCCTGAACTTTCCCATTTTCCCCAAATCCTGAACTTTCACACAGACTTTTCCCAAATTCTAGTTTCAGAATTTTCCCAGATCCTGAAGCTTCACACAGACTTTTCCCAGATCCTGAATTTTCAGACTCTTCCCAAATCCTGAAGTTTCAGGTTTTTCCCAGATCCTGACGTTTCTGACAGACTTTTCCCAGATCTGAAGTTCCAGACTTCCCAGATCCTGAAATTTCAGACACATTTTCCCCAAATCCTGAACTTTCAGACCAAATTTCCAAATCCTGAAGTTTCACACAGACTTTTCCAGATCCTAGTTTCAGAATTTTCCCAGATCCTGAGTTTTTACACAGACTTTTCCCAAATCACAAAGTTTCAGAGTTTTCCCAGATTGTGAAGTTTTGGACTTTTCCCAGATCTGAAGTTCCAGACTTCCCAAATCCTGAACTTTCAGACAGAATTTTCCCAGATCCTGAATTTTCAGACAGACTTTTCCCAGATCCTGAAATTTCACATTTTTCCCAGATCCTGAACTTTCACACAGATTTTCCCCAAATTCTGAGCTTTCAGACTTTTCCCAAATCCTGAAGATTCCCATTTTTCCTAAGTCCTGGTTTCAGACAGACTTTTCCCAGATCCTGAAGTTTCACATTTTTCCCAGATCCTGAATTTTCACACTGATTTTCCCCAGATCCTGAACTTTTGGACTTTTCCCAGATCCTGAACTTTCACATTTTTCCCAAATCCTGAATTTTCACACAGATTTTTCCCAGATCCTGAACTTTCACACATTTTCCCAAATCCTGAAATTTCACATTTTCCCCAGATCCTGAACTTTCAAACTTTTCCTAAGTCCTGGAGTTTCGTATTTTTCCCAAATCCAGAATTTTCAGACTTTTCCCAGATCCTGATTTTTCACACAGACTTTCCCAAATCCTGAAGTTTCAGATTTTTTCCCCAAATCCTGAAGTTTCAGACTTTTCCCAGATGCTGAACTTTCACACAGACTTTTCCCAAATTCCAGTTTCAGAATTTTCCCAGATCCTGAAGCTTCACACAGACTTTTCCCAGATCCTGAATTTTCAGATTTTCCCCAAATCCTGAAGTTTCAGGTTTTTCCCAGATCCTGAATTTCTGACAGACTTTTCCCACATCTGAAGTTCCAGACTTCCCAGATCCTGAAATTTCAGACACATTTTTCCCAAATCCTGAACTTTCAGACCAAATTTCCAAATCCTGAAGTTTCACACAGACTTTTCCAGATCCTACTTTCAGAATTTTCCCAGATCCTGAGGTTTCACCCAGACTTTTCCCAGATCCTGAGGTTTGACACAGACTTTTCCCAAATCACAAAGTTTCAGAGTTTTCCCAGATTGTGAAGTTTTGGACTTTTCCCAGATCTGAAGTTCCAGATTTCCCAAATCCTGAACTTTCAGACAGAATTTTCCCAAATCCTGAATTTTCACACATTTTTCCAAATCCTGAACTTTCAGACTTTTTCCCAGATCCTGAAATTTCACATTTTCCCCAGATCCTGAACTTTCAAACTTTTCCTAAGTCCTGAAGTTTCGTATTTTTCCCAAATCCAGAATTTTCAGACTTTCCCCACATCCTGATTTTTCACACAGACTTTTCCCAATTCCTGAAGTTTCAGACTTTTCCCAGATCCTGAAATTTCACATTTTTCCCAGATCCTGAACTTTCACACAGATTTTCCCCAAATTCTGAGCTTTCAGACTTTTCCCAAATCCTGAAGATTCCCGTTTTTCCTAAGTCCTGGTTTCAGACAGACTTTTCCCAGATCCTGAAGTTTCAGACTCTTCCCAAATCCTGAAGTTTCAGACTTTTCCCAAATCCTGAATTTTCACACAGATTTTTCCCAGATCCTGAACTTTCACACATTTTCCCAAATCCTGAAATTTCACATTTTCCCAAATCCTGAACTTTCAAACTTTTCCTAAGTCCTGGAGTTTCGTATTTTTCCCAAATCCAGAATTTTCAGACTTTCCCCACATCCTGAATTTTCACACTGACTGTTCCCAAATCCTGAACTTTCAGACTTTTCCCAGATCCTGAATTTTCACATTTTCCCCAGATCCTGAACTTTCACACAGACTTTTCCCAGATCCTGAAGTTTTACAGACTTTTTCCAAATCCTGAGGTTTCACACAGACTTTTCCCCATGAGAAACTTTCACACAGACTTTTCCCAAATTCTAGTTTCAGAATTTTCCCAGATCCTGAAGCTTCACACAGACTTTTCCCAAATCCTGAACTTTCACACATTTTCCCCACATCCTGAATTTTCACACAGACTTTTCCTAAATCCTGAAGTTTCAGATTTTTTCCCCAAATCCTGAAGTTTCAGACTTTTCCCAGATCCTGAACTTTCACACAGATTTTCCCCAGATCCTGAACTTCTGGACTTTTCCCAAATCCTGAACTTTCACATTTTTCCCAAATCCAGAATTTTCAGACAGACTTTCCCCACATCCTGAATTTCCACACAGACTTTTCCCAAATTCTAGTTTCAGATTTTTCCCAGATCCTGAATTTTCACACAGACTTTTCCCAGATCCTGAACTTTCAGACTTTTCCCAGATCTGAAGTTTCAGACTCTTCCCAGATCCCAATCTTTCACACTGACTTTTCCCAGATCCTGAAGTTTCAGACACATTTTCCCCAAATCCTGAACTTTCTGACAGACCTTTCCCAAATCTGAAGTTTCAGACAGAATTTTCCCGGATCCTGAAGTTTCGTATTTTTCCCAAATCCAGAATTTTCAGACTTTCCCCACATCCTGAATTTTCACACAGACTTTTCCCAGATCCTGAAGTTTCAGACTTTTCTCCAATCATGAGGTTTCAGACAGACTTTTCTGAGATCCTGAAGTTTCACATTTTCCCCAGATCTGAAGTTCCAGACAGACTTTCCAGATCCTGAACTTTCACACAGACTTTCCCCAGATCCTGAAGTTTTACAGACTTTTTCCAGATCCTGAGGTTTCACACAGACTTTTCCCCATGAGAAACTTTCACACAGACTTTTCCCAAATTCGAGTTTCAGAATTTTCCCAGATCCTGAAGCTTCACACAGATTTTTCCCAGATCCTGAGGTTTCACACATTTTCCCAAATCCTGAAATTTCACATTTTCCCCAGATCCTGAACTTTCAAACTTTTCCTAAGTCCTGAAGTTTCGTATTTTTCCCAAATCCAGAATTTTCAGACTTTCCCCATCCTGAATTTTCACAAAGTCTTTTCCCAATTCCTGAACTTTCCCATTTTCCCCAAATCCTGAACTTTCACACAGACTTTTCCCAAATTCGAGTTTCAGAATTTTCCCACATCCTGAACTTTCACACAGACTTTTCCCAAATTCTACTTTCAGAATTTTCCCAGATCCTGAAGCTTCACACAGACTTTTCCCAGATCCTGAATTTTCAGACTTTTCCCAAATCCTGAAGTTTCAGGTTTTTCCCAGATCCTGAATTTCTGACAGACTTTTCCCAGATCTGAAGTTCCAGACTTCCCAGATCCTGAAATTTCAGACACATTTTTCCCAAATCCTGAACTTTCAGACCAAATTTCCAAATCCTGAAGTTTCACACAGACTTTTCCAGATCCTAGTTTCAGAATTTTCCCAGATCCTGAGGTTTCACCCAGACTTTTCCCAGATCCTGAGGTTTCACACAGACTTTTCCCAAATCACAAAGTTTCAGAGTTTTCCCAGATTGTGAAGTTTTGGACTTTTCCCAGATCTGAAGTTCCAGACTTTCCAAATCCTGAATTTTCAGACAGGATTTTCCCAGATCCTGAAGTTTCAGACTTTTCCCAAATCCTGAAATTTCACATTTTTCCCAGATCCTGATTTTTCACACAGACTTTTCCCAAATCCTGAACTTTCAGACTCTTCCCAGATCCCGAATTTTCACACTGACTTTTCCAAGATCCTGAGGTTTCAGACTTTTCCCAAATCCTGAACTTTCACATTTTTCCTAAATCCTGAATTTTCACACTGATTTTTCCCAAATCCTGAACTTTCACACATTTTCCCAAATCCTGAAATTTCACATTTTCCCCAGATCCTGAACTTTCAAACTTTTCCTAAGTCCTGAAGTTTCGTATTTTTCCCAAATCCAAAATTTTCAGACTTTCCCCACATCCTGAATTTTCACACAGATTTTTCCCATATCCTGAGGTTTCAGACTTTTTCCCAAATCCTGAAATTTCACATTTTCCCCAGATCCTGAACTTTCACACTTTTCCTAAGTCCTGAAGTTTCGTATTTTTTCCAAATCCAGAATTTTCAGACTTTTCCCAAATCCTGAAGTTTCAGGTTTTTCCCAGATCCTGAAATTTCAGACACATTTTTCCCAAATCCTGAACTTTCAGACCAAATTTCCAAATCCTGAAGTTTCACACAGACTTTTCCAGATCCTAGTTTCAGAATTCTCCCAGATCCAGAGGTTTCACCCAGACTTTTCCCAGATCCTGAGGTTTCACCCAGACTTTTCCCGAATCACAAAGTTTCAGAGTTTTCCCAGATTGTGAAGTTTTGGACTTTTCCCAGATCTGAAGTTCCAGACTTCCCAAATCCTGAACTTTGAGAGACATTTTTTTTCCCAAATCCTGAACTTTCAGACTTTCCCTAAATCCTGAACTTTCAGACAGAATTTTCCCAGATCCTGAAGTTTCAGACTTTTCCCAAATCCTGAAATTTCACATTTTCCCCAGATCCTGATTTTTCACCCAGACTTTTCCCAAATCCTGAACTTTCACACATTTTCCCAAATCCTGAACTTTCAGACAGACTTTTCCCAGATCCTGATTTTTCAGACAAAATTTTCCCAGATCCTGAAGTTTCAGACTTGTCCCAAATCCTGAAATTTCATATTTTCCGAAATCCTGAATTTTCACCCACATTTCCCCCAAATCCTGATTTTTCACCCAGACTTTCCCCAAATCCTGATTTTTCACCCACAATTTCCCCAAATCCTGAACTTTCAAAAAAAAACCAAAAAACCTTTGGGGTTACTAAATCCAACCATTGACCATTTCTGCATTTATGGAGAAATTGCTTCATCTGAACAAAATTCAGATATTTGGTGTCCCAAAAAGGGGAGATTTTGGTAAATGTCTGATTTTGGGAGATGTTTGATGTCTCCATATTTCTGGAGATTTTGGTAAATATTCCATTTTGGAAGATGTCTGATATCTCGATATTTCTGGAGATTTTGGTAAACATCTGATTTACTTGATGTGGAAATTCCTGCAAAAATCACAGAATTGTTCAAACTGGAAAAAACCTTTGGGATCAGCAAATCCAACCATCAACCATTTCTCCATTTATGGAGAAATTGCTTTGTTTGTACAAAATTCAGATATTTGGTGTCCCAACAAGGGGAGATTTTGGGAGATTTTGGTAAATATCTCATTTTGGGAGATGTTTGATATCTCCATAATTCTGGAGATTTTGGTAAACATCTGATTTACTTGATGTGGAAATTCCTGCAAAAATCACAGAATTGTTCAAACTGGAAAAAAACCTTTGGGATCAGCAAATCCAACCATCGACCATTTCTCCATTTATGGAGAAATTGCTTTGTCTGAACAAAATTCAGATATTTGGTGTCCCAAAAAGGGGAGATTTTGGTAAATATCTCATTTTGGGAGATGTTTGATATCTCCATATTTCTGGAGATTTTGGTAAATATCTGATTTTGGGAGATGTTTGATGTCTCCACATTTCTGGAGATTTTGGTAAATATCTAATTTGGGGAATTGTCTGATATCTCCATATTTCTGGAGATTTTGGTAAATGTCTGATTTACTTGATGTGGAAATTCCTGCAAAAATCCCAGAATTGTTCAAACTGGAAAAAACCTTTGGGATCAGAAATCCAACCATCGACCATTTCTGCATTTATGGAGAAATTGCTTTGTCTGAACAAAATTCAGATATTTGGTGTCCCAACAAGGGGAGATTTTGGTAAATATTTCATTTTGGGAGAGGTCTGATATCTCCATATTTCTGGAGATTTTGGTAAATATTTCATTTTGGGAGATGTTTGATATCTTCATATTCCTGGAGATTTTGGTAAATATTTCATTTTGGGAGATGTTTGATGTCTCCACATTTCTGGAGATTTTGGTAAATATCTGATTTATTTGATGTGGAAATTCCTGCAAAAATCACAGAATTGTTCAAACTGGAAAAAACCTTTGGGATCAGCAAATCCAACCATTGACCATTTCTCCATTTATGGAGAAATTGCTTCATCTGAACAAAATTCAGATATTTGGTGTCCCAACAAGGGGAGATTTTGGGAGATTTTGGTAAATATTTCATTTTGGGAGAGGTCTGATATCTCCATATTTCTGGAGATTTTGGTAAATATCTCATTTACTTGATGTGGAAATTCCTGCAAAAATCACAGAATTGTTCAAACTGGAAAAAACCTTTGGGATCAGCAAATCCAACCATCGACCGTGGTCACTACCAAACCACGTTTACAATTTTTGGGAGAACTTCCAGGGATTGGGATTCCACCTGTTCAAAGGGATAATCATTAACGCTTGTGTGATTAAGACCTTAATTCTGAATTAATTATTAATTATTTATTAGTGCACAGAGGTTTCAGTGGGAAATCCCAGAATCCCAGTCTTGGGCATTTCCCAGATTTTCTTCTCATGGATATTGTGACTCCACAAAATGAAAAAGCTCCAACCTACCTGAATTTCAAATTATTTCTCCTTTTTTTAAGGAATTAAGGAATGGCACAGTGATAACATTCAAGTATGTTCTATGGAATCAATTCATTCCTTTTTTATATCATATTTTTCCCATGAAAATGAAGGAATGGCACAGGGATAATGCCCATCTTTGTTCCACTGGATTCCTTGTTAAAATTCTATTTTTTTCCTTGTTAAAATTCTATTTTTTCCCATAAAAACTAATCAATGGCACAGGGATAACACCCATCTTTGTTCCATTGAATTCTTGTTAAAATTCTAATTTTTTCCCTTTGAAATTAAGGAATGGCACAGGGATAACATTCAAGTTTCTTCTATGGAATAATTTCATTCCTTTTTTATATCATATTTTTTCCATGAAAACTAAGGAATGGCACAGGGATAATGCCCATCTTTGTTCCACTGGATTCCTTGTTAAAATTCTATTTTTTTCCTTGTTAAAATTCTATTTTTTCCCATAAAAACCAATGAATGTCACAATGATAACACCCACCATTGTTCCATTGCATCCCTCATTAAAATTCTATTATTTCTTCCTTGTAAAATTCTATTTTTTCCCATAAAAACCAATGAATGGCACAGCGATAACGCCCATCTCTGTTCCATTGGATCCCTCACTAAAATTCCATTTTTTTCCCATAAAAACAAACGAACAGCGCAGGGATAGGGCCCATCTTCGTTCCATTGGATCCCTCATTAAAATTCTATTTCTTTCTTCCTTGTAAAATTCTATTTTTTTCCCTAAAAACCATAAGAACAGCACATGGACAACATCCACCTTTGTTCCATTGGATCCCTCATTAAAATTCTATTTTTTCCTTGTAAAATTCTATTTCGTCCCCTAAAAACCAATGAGTGTCACAATGATAACATGCATCTTTGTTCCATTGGATCCCTCATTAAAATTCTATTTATTTCTTCCTGCTAAAATTCTATTTTTTCCCATAAAAACCAATGAATGTCCCAATGATAACACCCACCTTTGTTCCATTGGATCCCTCATTAAAACTCCAATTTTTCCCATAAAAACAAACGAACAGCGCAGGCATCGCGCCCATCTTCGTTCCATTGGATCCCTCATTAAAATTCTATTTCTTCCTTGTAAAATTCTATTTTTTCCCCTAAAACCAAAAGAACGGCGCATGGATAACACCCACCTTTGTTCCATTGGATCCCTCATTAAAATTCTATTTCTTCCTGCTAAAAATTCCTTTTTTTTTCCCATAAAAACAAATGAAGAGCACAGGGATAGCGCCCATCTTCGTTCCATTGGATCCCTCATTAAAATTCAATTTTTTCCTTGTAAAATTCTATTTTTTCCCCTAAAATCCAATGAATGTCACAATGATAACACCCATCCTTTGTTCCATTGGATTCCTCATTAAAATTCTATTTCTTCCTTGTAAAATTCTATTTTTTCCCATAAAAACCAATGAATGTCACAATGATAACATCCATCTCTGTTCCATTGCATCCCTCATTAAAATTCTATTTATTTCTTCCTTGTAAAATTCTATTTCTTACCCTAAAAACCAATGCATGTCCCAATGATAACACCCACCTTTGTTCCATTGGATCCCTCATTAAAATTCTATTTCTTCCTGCTAAAAATTCTATTTTTTCCCATAAAACGAACGAACAGCGCAGGCATAGCGCCCATCTTCGTTCCATTGGATCCCTCATTAAAATTCAATTTTTTCCTTGTAAAATTCTATTTCTTCCCCTAAAAACCAATGACTGTCCCAATGATAACACCCACCTTTGTTCCATTGTATCCCTCACTAAAATTCCATTTTTTCCCATAAAAACAAATGAAGAGCACAGGGATAACACCCACCTTTGTTCCATTGGATCCCTCACTAAAATTCTATTTATTTCTTCCTGCTAAAAATTCTAATTTTTCCCATAAAAACTAATGAATGGCACAGCAATAACGCCCATCTTCGTTCTATTGGATCCCTCATTCAAATTCAATTTTTTCCTTGTAAAATTCTATTTTTTCCCGTAAAAGCAAAAGAACGGCGCATGGATAACACCCACCTTTGTTCCATTGGATCCCTCACTAAAATTCCATTTTTTCCCATAAAAACAAACGAACAGCACAGGCATAGTGCCCATCTTTGTTCCATTGGATCCCTCATTAAAATTCAATTTTTTCCTTGTAAAATTCTATTTTTTCCCCTAAAAACCAATGAAGAGCACAGGGATAGCGCCCATCTTCGTTCCATTGGATCCCTCACTAAAATTCAGTTTTTTCCTTGTAAAATTCTATTTTTTCCCCTAAAACCAATGACTGTCCCAATGCTAACACCCACCTTTGTTCCCTCACTAAAATTCCATTTTTTCCCATAAAAACGAATGAACAGCGCAGGCATAGTGCCCATCTTCGTTCCATTGTATCCCTCATTAAAATTCTATTTTTTCCTTGTAAAATTCTATTTTTTCCCCTAAAACCCAATGACTGTCCCAATGATAACACCCACCTTAGTTCCCACACTGAAATTCCATTTTTCCCATAAAAGCGAATGAACAGCGCAGGCATAGCGCCCATCTTCGTTCCATTGGATCCCTCATTAAAATTCCATTTTTTCCTTGTAAAATTCTATTTTTTCCCCTAAAAACCAATGAATGTCACAATGATAACACCCACCTTAGTTCCATTGGATCCCTCACTAAAATTCTAATTATTTCTTCCTTGTAAAATTCTATTTTTTCCCATAAAACCAAAAGAACAGCACATGGACAACATCCACCTTTGTTCCATTGGATCCCTCATTAAAATTCAATATTTCCTTGTAAAATTCCATTTTTTCCCCTAAAACCCAACGAATGTCCCAATGCTAACACCCACCTTAGTTCCCTCACTGAAATCCCATTTTTCCCCCGTTTTTCCGTTCCAGCTCCACTGGAGGAGGTCCCACCCTGCCCATGGCGTTCGCGGCTCCCAAATTCCCCGATGGCTCCAAGATGCGCCTCAGCTCCTGGACCCCCCTGAACCACCAGCCCACCAACGAGCAGGCAAGTTCCCAAAAATCCCCAAAATTCCCCGAAATTCCCAATTCCCGAGCTCAGAGAGCTCATCCAGCCCAAGCCCTCAAGGAAAAGCCAACTCCAGGATTTATTCCCCGAGGGTTGGTTTGGAATAAGCTGAAAATCCCAAATTTCACCAATTCCCAAGGCTGAAAAAATGGAATTTTTCCCCATGGGGGTCGTGGAAATGGAATAAGAACATGGAGATGTATGATATATGAAGATATAAAAAATCTAAAATTAAAAAATCTAAAGTAAATCTAAATGAAACCCATATAAAATATGGAAATATCCAAATCAATAAAAATGGATTTATGGAATAAAATCATATAAAATATGGAAATATCCAAATCAATAAAAAAATGGAATTATGGAATAAATCCATATAAAAATGGAAATATCCAAATAAATAAAAATGGAAATATCCAAATAAAAAAAATGGATTTATGGAATAAACCCATATAAAATATGGAAATGTACAAATCAATAAAAACGAATTTATGGAACAAACCCATATAAAATATGGAAATATCCAAGGAAATAAAAATGGATTTCTGGAATAAACCCATATAAAATATGGAAATATCAAAATAAAAATGGACTTCTGGAATAAACCCATATAAAATATGGAAATATCCAAATCAATAAAAATGGATTTATGGAATAAACCCATATAAAATATGGAATTATCGAAATCAATAAAAACGGATTTCTGGAATAAACCCAGCCCAGGGATTTGGGAATGATGAGGGAAGTGGAGACCCTGATGTTTAGGGAGCTTCTGGAATCTCCATCCAATAAAACACCCAAAACTCATGGACATGCCTGAGCTGCCCCTTTAGCTGATCCTGTCAGGGAGTTTGGATTAAAGGATCTCCAGAATTTTGTTCCAAAATCATCCATTCAGTGATTCCATTGATATTTTGGGGATTGTTTTTCAAGCTGTACTGAGTCCCCTCTAAACACTCAATTTTCTTCTTTTTTTTGTGTTTTATAGGTATTCGAAGAAAGAAGAGCCCTGCTTGGAAAATGGGTAAATTTTCTCTTTACATAAATATTTTGCATCTCAGATGGTTTTTACGGGCCAATATTTCGATTTTAAGGATTATTTACCTTTATAGGAAATAATATTTCCATCATTTGTTGTGTTTTGATCATAAGGAATTCCAGGGAAATGAAATAATTTTGGATTTCCATGACCTTCTCCAAGGGAAATTGGGAAATTTCAAATGGAATTCAAAATTTGAAATTTCTAAATGGAGCTGCTGGAGCTTGGATTTCCATGACCTTCTCCAAGGGAAATTGGGAAATTTGGATTAAATGGAAATCCTGGAGTTTGGATTTCCATGACCTGCTCCAAGGGAAATTGGGAAATTTGGATTAAATGGAAATCCTGGAGCTTGGATTTCCATGACCTTCTCCAAGGGAAATTGGGAAATTTCAAATGGAATTCAAAATTTGAAATTTCTAAATGGAGCTGCTGGAGCTTGCATTTCCATGACCTTCTCCAAGTGAATTTGGGAAATTAAATTCAAAATTTCAAATTTCCATGACCTTCTCCAAGGGAAATTGGGAAATTTCAAATGGAATTCAAAATATCAAATTTCTAAATGGAGCTGCTGGAGCTTGGATTTCCATGACCTTCTCCAAGTGAAATTGGGAAATTTGGATTAAATGGAAATCCTGGAGCTTGGATTTCCATGACCTTCTCCAAGTGAAATTGGGAAATTTCAAATGGAATTCAAAATTTCAAATTTCTAAATGGAGCTGCTGGAGCTTGGATTTCCATGACCTTCTCCAAGGGAAATTGGGAAATTTGGATTAAATGGAAATGCTGGAGCTTGGATTTCCATGACCTTCTCCAAGGGAAATTGGGAAATTTCAAATAGAATTCAAAATTTGAAATTTCTAAATGGAGCTGCTGGAGCTTGGATTTCCATGACCTTCTCCAAGGGAAATTGGGAAATTTGGATTAAATGGAAATGCTGGAGTTTGGATTTCCATGACCTTCTCCAAGTGAAATTGGGAAATTTGGATTAAATGGAAATCCTGGAGTTTGGATTTCCATGACCTTCTCCAAGTGATCCTCATTTAATGGTTGGACTCAATGATCCAAGAGCTTTTCCAGCCTTGATGATTTCTGGATTTTGTCTGCAGATGATGCCAGGCTTGCAGGGGTTTCCTGAATTTTAGGGGTTTTCCTGAATTTTAGGATTTTTTAGGGGATTTAGAAATCAGGCTGGAAAGGTCTGCAGCCGGATAAGGGAGAGGGAAAAGCTCTGCATGAAAGAGTTGTCTCCCAAAAACTTCACACCTGAGAGAATCTGAGGATGCAGCAGCTCTGCAGAAAAACCCCTGGGAATGAGGGGGGATGACAAACTGAATATTGGCTGAGAGGGTTTTAAATAAAGGGAAATATCCCAAAGGCAGAGTCATTCCCAGCTCTGCTCCCAGCGTTTTGGGAAAACAAATCAGAGCAGAGAGCAGGGCCAGAAAACGTGGAGAACATCCCAACACTGCAGGGAAGGTGGAGAAAAGGTGTAAAAACAGATTTTTAATGAAACACAGATGTCCAAAAAGAGGAAGGGAGTGATGTGATCCCTGAGCTCACGTTGCAGATATGGAGACACAATTTAGACACGAGCAAAATCCAGAGAATTCCCTGCTGGAACAGCTTTATTTGGTTTTCCAAATAAGGTTTGGATTAAACTTGAGATGTTAATTTATTTAATTGTTTATTTAATCCTTGCTGATTTTACTTGCATGCATCCAGATGGATTTCCATTTCCATTTTGGTTATTTTTTTGGTGCCTCAGGACATCTTTGATGTCTCTCCCAGGGTGTTGTGATCCATAAAACACAGGTGGAGAAACAAGGAATGAGGTGACCTGAAGGGATTGAATTTCTGTTTCTGTGCACCTGCCAGGAGGCTGCAGCCAGGCAGGAAAAATCCTTTGTGCCCTTTTTCCAGGGAATAAAGGACAGGACAAGAGGGAACAGCCTCAAGCCTGTGCCAGGCTGGACATCAGGAGGAATTTCTGCACGGAAAGGGTGATCAGGGAGGTTTGGAGTCCCCAGGGAGGGACTGGATGTGGCTCTGGGCTGGTGACAAGGTGGGGATCAGTCCCAGGTGGGATTTGATGGTCTTGGAGGTGTTTTCCAACCTAAATAATTCTGTGATTGAACCTCTTGTTTGTCCTTGTGCCACCTCTCGGTGTGGAGCTGAGCCCTCCCAGGTGAGGGACACTCCTCCAGGGTGGTGGGGCTGATCAGAGAGGTGACACAAGGAGAAACAAGAAGTTAAATCACAGAATTATTTGGGTGGGAAAACACCTCCAAGATCATCAAGTCCCACCTGGGACTGATCCCCACCTTGTCACCAGCCCAGAGCACCGAGTGCCACATCCAGACCTTCCCTGGGGACTCCAAACCTCCCAGATCAGCCCCACCACAAGGTGGGGATCAGTCCCAGGTGGGACTTGATGGTCTTGGAGGTGTTTTCCAACCCAAATAATTCTGTGATTTAACCTCTTGTTTGTCCTTGTGCCACCTCTCTGTGTGGAACTGAGCCCTCCCAGGTGAGGGACACTTCTCCAGGGTGGTGGGGCTGATCAGAGAGGTGGCACAAGGACAAACAAGGGGTTAAATCACAGAATCATTTGGGTGGGAAAAGACCTCCAAGACCACCAAATCCCACCTGTGACTGATCCCCACCTTGTGGTGGGGCTGATCAGGGAGGTTTGGAGTCCCCAGGGAGGGACTGGACGTGGCTCTGGGCTGGTGACAACGTGGGGACGAGTCATAGGTGGGGCTTCATGGTCTTGGAGGTGTTTTCCAACCTAAATAATTCTGTGATTGAACCTCTTGTTTGTCCTTGTGTCACCTCTCTGATCAGCCCCACCACCCTGGAGGAGTGTCCCTCACCTGGGAGGGCTCAGCTCCACACCGAGAGGTGGCACAAGGACAAACAAGAGGTTAAATCACAGAATCACAGAATTATTTAGGTTCTAAAACACCTCCAAGACCATCAAGCCCCACCTGGACTGATCCCCACCTTGTCACCAGCCCAGAGCACCAAGTGCCACATCCAGACCTTCCCTGGGGACTCCAAACCTCCCAGATCAGCCCCACCACAAGGTGGGGATCAGCCACAGGTGGGACTTCATGGTCTTGGAGGTCTTTTAGAACCTAAATAATTCTGTGATTCTGTGATTTAACCTCTTGTTTGTCCTTGTGCCACCTCTCTGTGTGGAACTGAGCCCTCCCAGGTAAGGGACACTCCTCCAGGGTGGTGGGGCTGATCAGAGAGGTGACACAAGGAGAAACAAGAGGTTAAATCGCAGAATTATTTGGGTTGGAAAACACCTCCAAGACCATCAAGCCCCACCTGGGACTGATCTGGGAGGTTTGGAGTCCCCAGGAAAGGTCTGGACGTGGCTCTGGGCTGGTGAAAAGGTGGGGATCAGTCCCAGGTGGGACTTGATGATCTTGGAGGTGTTTTCCAACCTAAATAATTCTGTGATTCTGTGATTTAACCTCTTGTTTCTCCTTGTGTCACCTCTCTGATCAGCCCCACCACCCTGGAGGAGTGTCCCTTACCTGGGAGGGCTCAGTTCCACACAGAGAGGTGGCACAAGGACAAACAAGAGGTTAAATCACAGAATCACAGAATTATTTGGGTTGGAAAAGACCTCCAAGACCTTCAAGCCCCACCTGGGACTGATCCCCAACTTGTCACCAGCCCAGAGCACCGAGTGCCACATCCAGGCCTTCCCTGGGGACTCCAAACCTCCCAGATCAGCCCCACCACAAGGTGGGGAGCAGTCACAGGTGGGATTTGATGGTCTTGGAGGTCTTTTCCCACCCAAATGATTCTGTGATTCTGTGATTGAACCGCTTGTTTTCCCTTGTGCCACCTCTCTGTGTGGAACTGAGCCCTCCCAGGTGAGGGACACTCCTCCAGGGTGGTGGGGCTGATCAGAGAGGTGGCACAAGGAGAAACAAGAGGTTAAATCACAGAATCACAGAATTTTTAGGTGGGAAAAGACCTCCAGGACCATCAAAACCCACCTGTGGCTGATCCCCACCTTGTGGTGGGGCTGATCTGGGAGGTTTGGAGTCCCCAGGAAAGGTCTGGATGTGGCTCTGGGCTGGTGAAAAGGTGGGGATCAGTCCCAGGTGGGATTTGGTGGTCTTGGAGGTGTTTTCCAACCCAATTCTGTGATTTAACCTCTTGTTTCTCCTTGTGTCACCTCTCTGATCAGCCCCACCACCCTGGAGGAGTGTCCCTCACCTGGGAGGGCTCAGTTCCACACAGAGAGGTGGCACAAGGACAAACAAGCGGTTCAATCACAGAATCACAGCATTATTTAGGTTGGAAAACACCTCCAAGACCATCAAGTCCCACCTGGGACTGATCCCCACATTGTCACCAGCCCAGAGCACCGAGTGCCACATCCAGACCTTCCTTGGGGACTCCAAACCTCCCAGATCAGCCCCACCACAAGGTGGGGAGCAGTCCCAGGTGGGATTTGGTGGTCTTGGAGGTGTTTTCCAACCCAAATAATTCTGTGATTTAACTTCTTGTTTCTCCTTGTGCCACCTCTCTGTGTGGAACTGAGCCCTCCCAGGTGAGGGACACTTCTCCAGGGTGGTGGGGCTGATCAGACACTTTTTTTTTTTCCTTTTTAAAAGAAGTATCTTCCATAGCAGAGTTTCTATGTTAACATTTTGTTACAACCCAAAACTCTATTTACCACGCTACTTAAGAGAACGAATCCAGCATTACTTTCTAACACAATATTCGTTTGAATATTTGTGAAAAGCCAATCCTAAAACATACATTTCTCACAAACCTGATCCAGCTCGGGCTGATGTCACCCGATGCCCGCGGCGGTGCCATTGTTCAGGGGAAGGCCCCGAGAGGGGAGAGGAGAAGCCGGGGGAATCCGGTCCGACCGGTCGGGCGGCTGAAATCTCATCCAAGGGCAGGATGAGTGCAGGAAGCAGCCAAATGTGCGATGGGGACTCGTTAATGCTGGAAAAGAGACAAACCGTGCCAATTTAACCCCTTGGCTGCTGCTGCGTGGGGAGGAATCCATTGGAGCACAGATTTGGGGTGGGCAGGAAGCAGAGGTGGGGGAAAATCTGCATTTCTAAGGTGCCTTTTGAATTCTGTTCCTAATTTCATTCTGACAGGGAAAAGAAAGGACACTGGACATGAAACTGTTTATTTACCCATAAGAATAAATATATTATATATATTTATATATGGATAAACTATAAATTTACCCACTATAAATGTATAAAAAAATAATAAAAAAACATAAATTTACCCACTATAAATGTATAAAAAATAAAAAAACCCATAAATTTGCCCACAATAAATGTATAAAAAATTAATAAAACCCATAAATTTACCCACTATAAATGTATAAAAAATTAATTAAAACCCCACAAATTTACCCACTATATATGTATAAAAAAATTAATTAAAACCCACAAATTTACCCACTAGAAATGTATAAAAAATTAATAAAACCCCACAAATTTACCCACTATATACGTATAAAAAATAACATAAACCCATAAATCTACCCACTAAAAATGTATAAAAAAATAACATAAACCCATAAATTTGCCCACTATAAATGTATAAAAAATTAATAAAAAACCATAAATTTGCCCACTATAAATGTATAAAAAATTAATAAAACCCCATAAATGTACCCACTATATATGTATAAAAAAAAAATAAAAAACATAAATGTACCCACTATAAATGTATAAAAAATTAATAAAACCCCACAAATTTACCCATTATATGTATAAAAAATAACATAAACCCATAAATGTACCCACTATATATGTATAAAAAATAACATAAACCCATAAATGTACCCACTATATATGTATAAAAAATTAATAAAACCCCACAAATTTACCCACTATAAATGTATAAAAAATTAATAAAACCCCACAAATTTACCCACTATATATGTATAAAAATTAATAAAACCCCACAAATTTACCCACTATATATGTATAAAAAACAACATAAACCCATAAATTTACCCACTATAAATGTATAAAAAATTAATAAAACCCCATAAATTTACCCACTATATATGTATAAAAATTAATAAAACCCCACAAATTTACCCACTATATATGTATAAAAAATAACATAAACCCATAAATTTACCCACTATAAATGTATAAAAAAATTAATAAAACCCCACAAATTTACCCACAATAAATTTATAAAATATATATATATATATAATTTTTGATAATAAAAATTCCCAGTGCTGCGGCCCTGGTTTCAGTGGAATTTCAAGGCAGGCTGAGGATGATGGAAGGGATTAACTCCCCCACTGGCAGGGTGTGAAGGGTTAACGAGGAGCAGCTTTTCCGTCTGCTGGGAGGTGAAGCTGGATTTGTTTTGACTGGTTCACTGAAGCTCTCGATGAGGAAGAGACTGAGCCGGCTACTCCCTCTCTCCGGAGCTCACACAGAAATTTATCAGCGCAAATTGGTGACCGGGGGTTGTTTTAACGAGCAGAGGTTTTCCCCCTTGGTGTGACAGAGAAAATCTTCCATTTCAAGGGGTTTCAAACCTTTTATTTCAAGCCAAGGGTGAGGAGGGGACAGGCAGAACCTCCTCTGGTACATCTCTGTCTGATTTTATTCCCAGGGAACATTTACTAAATCTTAAATCCCTTCAGTGTTCCCTTAACACCCTGCTAATCATCATTAGAATTGAAAGTTCTATGAAAAACAGTGATTTTTAAAAAAGGAATATTCCTAAATTCACGGTGTGTGAAAAGACAAGGAGCTTTTTTTTTTTCCTTGTAGTTATGATATTTTTTGAAATTTTTTTTTAAAGATTTTTTTTCTCTTGAGAAGCTGAGAAGCCTCAAGAACAAACTGTAAACAACGATTATTTGTTGCTGTGGAATGCAACAGGTGGATCTGGGATTGGTCTCATGTGGTTGTTTTTAATTAAAGGCCAGTCACAGTCCAGCTGTCCAGACTGTCTCAGTCTGTCACAAACTTTTGTTATATTTTTTATTTTTAGCTTGCTTTTTGATGAAATCTTTTCTTTTATTCTTTTAGTATAGTTTTAATATGATATATATTATAAAATAATAAATTGAGCTTCCTGAAACACAGAGTCAACATTCTCATCTCACCCCTGTGACCACCACCGCGTTCTCCGTTTGGTTTTTCATCTCTCCAGAATGTCAGCAATGCCAACCCCACACTCTCTTCATCCTGACCTTTCTGAAGGTGTTGCAGAGGTGGTGGTGAGAAGGAGAAGAGCTGGTTGCTCCCTGGAGTTTGTTCTCCAGCACTGGAATTCATCCGAGGGGAAAAAAAAAAAATAAAGAAGGAGTTATTAAAAAATTATCAGGAAACGCAATGCTTCTCAATTACCTTCTTCTGCACAGTACATTTGAAACTGTTATTATTTAAATCCTGAACTTTTAAACTGTTATTCTGCCAGTCCTCCATCTGAGCAGAGATTTGGGGTGGGGAGGAAGCAGAGGGGAAAAAATTCTGCATTTCTAATATGCTTTTTGAATTCTCTTCCTAATTTCTGTCTGACATGCAAAAGGGACTGAACATTAAACTATTTATTTACCCATAGTGATTAAAAAAACACATTGGAAGAACTTTTTTTCTCATTTTTCAAAGTAGTAAATTTCTAGTTCTATTTCTAGCTATATTTATAGTTATAGTTATAGCAATAGTTATAGTTGTTATAGTTATAAGTATAGTTATATTAACCCCTTTTTATTATATTAACCCATGTATATTATTATGTTATGTATTATTATCTAGATTATTATTATATTATAATATATTATTATATAAAATATTATATTATTCCATTATTATATTATTATATAGTATTATTTATATTATTATATTAATCCCGTTATATTAATCCATTTTTTATATTATATTTATTCTTATATTCATATTTATTTTATTTACATCTATAATTGTATTTATATATTTGATTTTTGGAGGTCATATTTAACAAAGGGCTGAAAGCTCATCCAATTCCCATATTTATGTTATTATATAGTAGTATTTATATTATTATTATTATTTATATTATTATATTATTCCCGTTATATTAATCCATTTTTAATATTATATTTATTCTTATATTCATATTTATTTTATTTACATCTATAATTGTATTTATATATTTGATTTTTGGAGGTCACATTTAACAAAGAACTGAAAGCTCTAATACCCACCTCAATCTCTCTTTGAGTTTAAAACCCTTCAATGCTGGAACTTTGGATATTGAGAATTTTAGATTTCCTGACCCCCAAGAGAACAACACTGCATTTGACCTGAGGCCGTGGAGAAAGCTTCCAAAATTAAATTATAGAACTGGGATTATGGGTGTGGAGTTTGAATAGAAGTGTGTAATATCACACAGTGGAAAACTTTGAAAGTTTTAGAATATGGTAATATATATACAGCAAAATGGAGGTTTTAGGGTGGAAACTAATCCTTCTTCACCTTCTTCTTCATGGGTTTGGGTGTATTGTGCAATTAGATAAAAAACTGCATTGCAGGCCACAGGGAGTTAGCTATTAAGTTAAAAGTAAAAATAATTTAAGCATAATTTCTTAATTAAACAGTTTATCCTTAAAAAGCCTTGTAGAGAGACGCAAGATACGCAACTCCATTTTTAGTTTGTTAAAGCGTAATGCTGTAGAGCTCCCAGTTGTGAGACTTTATTTTAAATAAGAACTAATAAGCATCTGAGTCTGAACAAGAAATACCATCTCAGACATTTAATCCTGAACTTTAAAAAAAATTAAACAATTTAAAAAAATAATAAAAAATTTCCACACTTCCCCTTGTCCCATCTCCACACACTCTGGTAAGAGAGGATGAGGCAAAATCCACATTTTCCTTCAGGAAAACCCTCTCCAACCACCCTGCCCTTCCCACTGGGAATTCCTGCTGCTCCTGCCCATGGCCACCACCCATCCCAGGGCTTCTCCTCCCTGTTTGGAGCCATTTGAGGCATTTTTGGGGACAATTTGAGCCATTTGTGGGGACAATTTGGGCAATTTGTGGGGGCTGAGGTCGCCTCCTCCCAGGAGATGGCTGCTTGTGTCACTCCCACCCTGTCTGACCAGCTCTGCAAAGCTTCTCCGAATTCCTCCCACACGGATTCAATCCCTGAGGATTCAATCCTCCTCTTTAGTCACCTGCCCTCAGCTGTGGAAAAATCTCAGTGACTCTGCTGCCGTTGCAGATTTTTCTTCATTTGGTTTCCCTCTGCCGTGCTCCTCCGTAGCCCGTGTGTGGTGAGGGGAAAATACTTCCCAAATTGTGAGGTGCTCTGAGATTGCAGCAGTGGGGGCTGCGGGAGTGTCAGGGGAGAAGGAATCAGCAATGGATTCATCACTGGGGCCTGGTCCTGGAAAAACCCATCTGAGGGCTTCCCCTCCCATTTCCCTCCATTCCATGAGGGAAACCAAGGCTCAGAGCTGGTCCCAGGAGTGTGAGTTAACCCTGGCCTAGGCCTTCCTGGATCCTTTCAGGATTAGTGTCAGAGAAGGAATCAGCAATGGATTCATCATTGGGGCCTGCTCAGATGGGTTTTTTTACCTCATTTCCATGAGGGAAGCCAGTCCCAGGAGCATGAGTGAGTCCTGGCTGAGGCTGTTCTGGGTCCTCTCAGGATTAGGAAGTGTCAGGGGAGAAGGAATCAGAGATTAGTTCATCAGTGGGACCTGCTCAAATGAGTAAAAATCCATCTGAGTTTCCTCTTTTCCATGAGGGAAGCCAAGGCTCAGAGCTGGTCCCAGAAGCATAAACTAATCCTGGCCTAGGCCGTCCTGGCTCTTTTCAGGATTAGGAAGCATCATGGGAGAAGGAATCAGCAATGAACTCATCATTGACACCTGGTCATGGAAAAATCCACCTGAGGGTTTCCCCTCTCATTCATTTCCCTCCATTCCATGAGGGAAACCAAGGCTCAGAGCTGGTCCCAGGAGCGTGAGTTAACCCTGGCCTAGGCCTTCCTGGATCCTCTGAGGATTTGAAAGAGTCAGAGAGGAAATCAGCAATGAATTCATCATTGGGGCCTGCTCAGATTGGTAAAAACCCATCTGAGTTTCCTCTTTTCCATGAGGGAAACCAAGGCTCAGAGCTGATCCCAGGAGCAGGAGTTAATCCTGGCCTAGGCCATCCTGGAAAATATCACGGGGGAAGGAATCAGAGATAAATTCATTACTGAGGCCTGCTCAGATGGGTGAAAACCCATCTGAGTCTCCTCCTTTCCATGAGGGAAACCAAGTCTCAGAGCTGGTCCCAGGAGCGGGAGTTCATCCTGGTCTAGGCCTTCCTGGATCCTTTCAGGATTAGGAAGTGTCAGAGAAGGAATCAGCAATGGATTCATCATTGGGGCCTGCTCGGATGGGTTTTTTTACCTCTTTTCCATGAGGTAAGCCAGTCCCAGGAGCATGAATTAGTCCTGGAGTGCAGGAGCCTAGGCCGTCCAGGATCCTTTGAGGATTAGAAAGTGTCAGAGAAGGAATCAGAGATTAATTCATCATTGGGGCCTGCTCAGATTGGTAAAAACCCATCTGAGTCTCCTCTTTTCCATGAGGGAAGCCAAGTCTCAGAGCTGGTCCCAGGAGCATGAGTTAGTCCTGGCCCAGGCCATCCTGGACGCTTTCAGGATTAGAAAGTATCACGGGGGAAGGAATCAGAGATGAATTCATTACTGAGGCCTGCTCAGATGGGTGAAAACCCATCTGAGTCTCTTCCTTTCCATGAGGGAAACGAAGGCTCGGAGTGGGTCCCAGGAGCACAAGTTAGTCCTGGCCTAGGCCATCCTGGATGCTTTCAGGATTAGGAAGTGTCAGAGAAGGAATCAGCAATGGATTCATCATTGGGGCCTGGTCCTGGAAAAACCCATCTGAGTCTCCTCCTTTCCGTGAAGGAAGCCAGTCCCAGGAGCATGAGTTAATCCTGACCTAGGCCATCCTGGATCCTTTGAGGATTAGAAAGTGTGAGGGGAGAAGGAATCAGCAATGAATTCATCACTGGGGCCTGCTCGGATGGGTAAAAACCCATCTGAGTCTTGTCCTTTCCCTGAGCATCTGCGTCTCCTCCTTTCCATGAGGGAAACAAAGGCTTGGAGTGGGTCCCAGGAGCACAAGTTAGTCCTGGCCTAGGCCATCCTGGATCCTTTGAGGATTTGAAAGAGTCAGAGAGGAAATCAGCAATGAATTCATCATTGGGGCCTGCTCAGATTGGTAAAAACCCATCTGAGTTTCCTCTTTTCCATGAGGGAAGCCAAGGCTCAGAGCTGATCCCAGGAGCAGGAGTTAATCCTGGCCTAGGCCATCCTGGATCCTTTGAGGATTAGGAAGCATCATGGGAGAAGGAATCAGCAATGAACTCATCATTGACACCTGGTCCTGTAAAAACCCACCTGAGGGTTTCCCCTCCCATTCATTTCCCTCCATTCCATGAGGGAAACCAAGGCTCAGAGCTGGTCCCAGGAGCGTGAGTTCATCCTGACCTAGGCCTTCCTGGATCCTTTGAGGATTAGAAAGTGTCAGAGAAGGAATCAGCAATGGATTCATCATTGGGGCCTGCTTAGATGGGTTTTTTTACCTCATTTCCATGGGGGAAGCCAGTCCCAGGAGCATGAGTGAGTCCTGGCCGAGGCTGTTCTGGGTCCTCTCAGGATTAGGAAGTGTCAGGGGAGAAGGAATCAGAGATTAATTCATCATTGGGGCCTGCTCGGATGGGTAAAAACCCATCTGAGTCTTGTCCTTTCCCTGAGGGAAGCCTGTGCCAGGAGCATGAGTTAGTCCTGGCCTAGGTTTTCCTGGATCCTTTGAGGATTAGAAAGTGAGGGGGAGAAGGAATCAGCAATGAATTCATCACTGGGGCCTGCTCAGATGGGTAAAAACCCATCTGAGTCTCCTCCTTTCCATGAGGGAAACCAAGGCTCGGAGTGGGTCCCAGGAGCACAAGTTAGTCCTGGCCTACGCCATCCTGGATCCTTTGAGGATTAGAAAGAGTCAGAGAAGGAATCAGCAATGAATTCATCATTGGGGCCTGCTCGGATGGGTGAAAACCCATCTGAGTCTCCTCCTTTCTGTGAGGGAAGCCTGTCCCAGGAGCGTGAGTTAATCCTGGCCTAGGCCATCCTGGATCCTTTGAGGATTAGAAATCATTCTGTGGCTTCAGAATTTCTTTTCATGCAGCCTCTCCATTTGTTCCCAGCGCTTTGTTCCCTCAGAGTGAGTCACCAGAAGCTGCTGCTCCTGTGCTTTCCCTCACCTCATTTTATTTTGAGAAGCTGAATTTCTGGTTTCTCTGCATCTGAAACTCCTAATTTTATTTATTTTTTTTTTCCCCTTCAGTTTGACAAGTGGACAGATGGCCAGAGGAGGAGTATCCTGGTGGACCTGCTGGAACGCTGCTCCCTGTCCCAGCAGAAATTCTGTGCCAAGCAGCTCCAGGCCCGAGTCCCCTCCGAGGCCGTGGATTTCACCACGAGGCTCCCTCGAGTCCTGTCCTTGTACATCTTCTCCTTCCTGGATCCACGGAGCCTCTGTCGATGTGCACAGGTGAAAAAAAAAAAAAAAGCCAGGACAAAGCAGTTAAAAAACAACAACAAAAAAAGGAAAAAACTGATTTTTGGTGAAGGCTTAGATGAATATTTACTGATGCTCACTAGCCAGATTGGCCAAGATTCATGGAATTGATGAGTAATTTTAAATGCTCAGTTCTAAAGTATTTTAAAAGTAGCATTTTCAAGGTTGATTATTCCCAGAAAGGAAGCCTGGTACTTCCTAAAAATCACATTCCTCTAAAATACCTTGCACTGTGTGCAGAGCCCTTAATTCTTTGAGAGATTTGGGCTTGTGCTTTTGCAAAGAACAACACTTGATCCTGTAAGGAAAACAGATCCTTTAAAATGCCTGAAGGTCAAGTGTTGGATGTGGAGCAGCAGAAAATTACAGCAGGGCTTTGGAGCAAAATGATTAAGACTCCAAAAATCTGAAATGCTGTGAGATGATGCCCAAAGTGGTTTTAAATTAATAAGTCAGTTTTCAGTGACATTATTACTGTGCTAATGTAATATTCTGTGTTATTTAAGAATATATAATCATCTCAGCTTGGCTAAGCCTGGCTTTAGTAACTTTCTCTAGCATTTCATGTGGATGCAACTCAAACTCTCCATGACAACAGGTTAGGAAATTCCTTAGAATCACAGAATATCTTGAGTTGGAAGGGCCCCACATCATGAAGGCCTTGAAAGGTCTAAATGCTCTAATCAAAGTTTTAAATGGAGTGTTCACAGCGCAGAATAATTGAATTTATTTAAGATTATGTGGGAATCATAGCCAACATCTTGGGATGCTTTAAACCCCAAAGTTTCCAAGCGGCTGGGAATTCATCCACAGGTGAGCTGGCACTGGAAGTACCTGTCAGAGCTGGACCAGCTGTGGATGCTGAAGTGCCTGCGCTTCGGGTGGCTCCTCAACTTCTGCCCCAGTCCCTTCGAGCAGGGCGCCTGGAAACAGCACTACATCCAGATGGTGAGCGAGCTGCGCCTCACCCGGCCCAAGGTACGGCTGCCCTCAGCCTCAGCTGCCGGAATTTCCACTCTCTGCACTGCTTTAGTGTCCTGCTGCTGCTTTAGTGCCCATTCTGTGACTTCTTGCCTCTGCCAAGGTTGGGATTGAAGCCCTCCAGATCTTATTTCGTGTTCAGACTCGAATGTTTATTTTTTATTGTCTGTGTTGCAGCCTCTCAAGCAGTGAGTTCTGCAGGGTTTCACTGACAAGCTACAAAATGGCCGACTGTCTTTCTCCACCTGGTCTTTTGAGGCTAAACTATCCAATTAAGAAATGACACCTAAATTATTTTCACTTTTAACCCGATAATCACTCAAATTCCACAGTGTGGACTTTTCTGTCCAGTTACAAAATACCACCCAAAGCCCTGGAGAAGAAGGACCAGCCACCACCCTACAACCTCCATCTTGTTTATATATATTACCATATTCTAAAACCTTAAACTCTTAAGTTTTCCACCTTGTGATATTACACACTTCTAATCAAACTCCACACCCACAATCCCAGTTCAATAACTCAATTTTGGAAGCTTTCTCCACAGCCTCAGGTCAAAAAAAAGTGTTCTCGTGTTGGTCTTTCAGCACAGAAAGTTTAAAATTCTCAGCATCCAGGGCTCCAACAGTGTTTAACTCAATAAAGAGTGTTAGCAAGTTCTCCTCACAGCTTAATTAGACAAAACAATAATTTTCCAACCCAAGAGCCAGGATCACCATTGCAGCTTCAGGCCCCAAAAGGTGTAAATTGATGGGAGCAAACTGGGAGGATGTGACTTTGTTACCTGAAGATGTAATTGAATAATTAAGAAGAAGAAGGATCAGCCACCACCCTAAAACCTCCATCTTGTTTATGTATATTACTATATTCTAAAACTCCAAACTCCAAGTTTTCCACCTTGTGATATTACACACTTCTAATCAAACTCCACACCCACAATCCCATTTCAATAACTCAATTTTGGAAGTTTTCTCCACGGCCTCAGGTCAAATGCAGTGTTCTTTTGTGGGTCTGTGCATTTCAGCACAGAAAATCTAAAATTTTCAGCATCCAGGGCTCCAACAGTGTTTAACTCAATAAAGAGTGTTAGCAAGCTCTCCTCACAGCTTAATTAGACAAAACAATAATTTTCCAACCCAAGAGCCAGGATCACCATTGTAGCTTCAGGCCCCAAAAGGTGTAAATTGATGGGAGCAAACTGGGAGGATGTGACTTCATTACCTGAAGATGTAATTGAATAATTAAGAGGGATCAGCCACCACCCTACAACCTCCATCTTGTTTATATATATTACTATATTCTAAATCCCCAAACTCCAAGTTTTCCCCCTTGTGATATTACACACTTCTATTCAAACTCCACACCCACAATCCCAGTTCAATAACTCAATTTTGGAAGTTTTCTCCACAGCCTCAGGTCAAATGCAGTGTTCTTTTGTGGGTCTGTGCATTTCAGCACAGAAAATCTAAAATTTTCAGCATCCAGGGCTCCAACAGTGTTTAACTCAATAAAGAGTGTTAGCAAGTTCTCCTCACAGCTTAATTAGACAAAACAATAATTTTCCAACCCAAGAGCCAGGATCACCATTGTAGCTTCAGGCCCCAAAAGGTGTAAATTGATGAGAGCAAACAGGGAGGATGTGACTTCGTTACCTGGAGATGTAATTGAATAATTAAGAAGAAGGATCAGCCACCACCCTAAAACCGCCATCTTGTTTATATATATTACTATATTCTAAAACTCCAAACTCCAAGTTTTCCACCTTGTGATATTACACACTTCTATTCAAACTCCACACCCACAATTTCAGTTCAATAACTCAATTTTGGAAGTTTTCTCCACAGCCTCAGGTCAAATGCAGTGTTCTTTTGAGGGTCTGTGCATTTCAGCACAGAAAATCTAAAATTCTCAGCATCCAGGGCTCCAACAGTGTTTAACTCAATAAAGAGTGTTAGCAAGTTCTCCTCACAGCTTAATTAGACAAAACAATAATTTTCCAACCCAAGAGCCAGGATCACCATTGTAGCTTCAGGCCCTGAAAAGTGTAAATTGATGAGAGCAAACTGGGAGGATGTGACTTCGTTACCTGAAGATGTAATTGAATAATTAAGAGGGATCAGCCACCACCCTACAACCTCCATCTTGTTTATATATATTACTATATTCTAAAACCTTAAACTCTTAAGTTTTCCGCCTTGTGATATTACACACTTCTAATCAAACTCCACACCCACAATCCCAGTTCAATAACTCAATTTTGGAAGCTTTCTCCTCAGGTTAAATAAAGTGTTCTCTTGTTGGTCTTTCAGCACAGAAAATATAAAATTTTTTTGCTGTGGTCTTGTTGTTCTCTGTTGGACTTTCAGCACAGAAAGTTTAAAATTCTCACCATCCAACAGTGTTTAAACTCAACTTAAAAGAGAGTGTTAGCAAGTTCTCCTCACAGCTTGATTAGACAAAACAATAATTTTCCAACCCAAGAGCCAAAGTCACCATTGTAGCTTCAGGCCCCAAAAAGTGTAAATTGATGAGAGCAAACTGGGAGGATGTGACTTCGTTACCTGAAGATGTAATTGAATAATTAAGAGGGATCAGCCACCACCCTACAACCTCCATCTTGTTTATAAATATTACTATATTCTAAATCCCCAAACTCCAAGTTTTCCCCCTTGTGATATTACACACTTCTATTCAAACTCCACACCCACAATCCCAGTTCAATAACTCAATTTTGGAAGCTTTCTCCACAGCCTCAGGTCAAATGCAGTGTTCTTTTGTGGGTCTGTGCATTTCAGCACAGAAAATCTAAAATTCTCAGCATCCAGGGCTCCAACAGTGTTTAACTCAACTCAAAAAACAGTGTTAGCAAGTTCTCCTCACAGCTTAGTTAGACAAAACAATCCTTTACCAACCCAAGAACCAAAGGCACCATTGTAGCTTCAGGCCCCAAAAAGTGGAAATTGATGGGAGCAAACTGGGAGGATGTGACTTCATTATCTGAAGATGTAATTGAATAATTAAGAAGAAGGATCAGCCACCACCCTAAAACCTCCATCTTGTTTATATATATTACTATATTCTAAATCCCCAAACTCCAAGTTTTCCACCTTGTGATATTACACACTTCTAATCAAACTCCACACCCACAATCCCAGTTCAATAACTCAATTTTGGAAGCCTTCTCCATGGCCTCAGGTCAAATGCAGTGTTCTTTTGTGGGTCTGTGCATTTCAGCACAGAAAATCTAAAATTTTCAGCATCCAGGGCTCCAACAGTGTTTAACTCAATAAAGAGTGTTAGCAAGCTCTCCTCACAGCTTAATTAGACAAAACAATAATTTTCCAACCCAAGAGCCAGGATCACCATTGTAGCTTCAGGCCCCAAAAGGTGTAAATTGATGGGAGCAAACTGGGAGGATGTGACTTCATTACCTGAAGATGTAATTGAATAATTAAGAGGGATCAGCCACCACCCTACAACCTCCATCTTGTTTATATATATTACTATATTCTAAATCCCCAAACTCCAAGTTTTCCCCCTTGTGATATTACACACTTCTATTCAAACTCCACACCCACAATCCCAGTTCAATAACTCAATTTTGGAAGTTTTCTCCACAGCCTCAGGTCAAATGCAGTGTTCTTTTGTGGGTCTGTGCATTTCAGCACAGAAAATCTAAAATTTTCAGCATCCAGGGCTCCAACAGTGTTTAACTCAATAAAGAGTGTTAGCAAGTTCTCCTCACAGCTTAATTAGACAAAACAATAATTTTCCAACCCAAGAGCCAGGATCACCATTGTAGCTTCAGGCCCCAAAAGGTGTAAATTGATGAGAGCAAACAGGGAGGATGTGACTTCGTTACCTGGAGATGTAATTGAATAATTAAGAAGAAGGATCAGCCACCACCCTAAAACCGCCATCTTGTTTATATATATTACTATATTCTAAAACTCCAAACTCCAAGTTTTCCACCTTGTGATATTACACACTTCTATTCAAACTCCACACCCACAATTTCAGTTCAATAACTCAATTTTGGAAGTTTTCTCCACAGCCTCAGGTCAAATGCAGTGTTCTTTTGAGGGTCTGTGCATTTCAGCACAGAAAATCTAAAATTCTCAGCATCCAGGGCTCCAACAGTGTTTAACTCAATAAAGAGTGTTAGCAAGTTCTCCTCACAGCTTAATTAGACAAAACAATAATTTTCCAACCCAAGAGCCAGGATCACCATTGTAGCTTCAGGCCCTGAAAAGTGTAAATTGATGAGAGCAAACTGGGAGGATGTGACTTCGTTACCTGAAGATGTAATTGAATAATTAAGAGGGATCAGCCACCACCCTACAACCTCCATCTTGTTTATATATATTACTATATTCTAAAACCTTAAACTCTTAAGTTTTCCGCCTTGTGATATTACACACTTCTAATCAAACTCCACACCCACAATCCCAGTTCAATAACTCAATTTTGGAAGCTTTCTCCTCAGGTTAAATAAAGTGTTCTCTTGTTGGTCTTTCAGCACAGAAAATATAAAATTTTTTTGCTGTGGTCTTGTTGTTCTCTGTTGGACTTTCAGCACAGAAAGTTTAAAATTCTCACCATCCAACAGTGTTTAAACTCAACTTAAAAGAGAGTGTTAGCAAGTTCTCCTCACAGCTTGATTAGACAAAACAATAATTTTCCAACCCAAGAGCCAAAGTCACCATTGTAGCTTCAGGCCCCAAAAAGTGTAAATTGATGAGAGCAAACTGGGAGGATGTGACTTCGTTACCTGAAGATGTAATTGAATAATTAAGAGGGATCAGCCACCACCCTACAACCTCCATCTTGTTTATAAATATTACTATATTCTAAATCCCCAAACTCCAAGTTTTCCCCCTTGTGATATTACACACTTCTATTCAAACTCCACACCCACAATCCCAGTTCAATAACTCAATTTTGGAAGCTTTCTCCACAGCCTCAGGTCAAATGCAGTGTTCTTTTGTGGGTCTGTGCATTTCAGCACAGAAAATCTAAAATTCTCAGCATCCAGGGCTCCAACAGTGTTTAACTCAACTCAAAAAACAGTGTTAGCAAGTTCTCCTCACAGCTTAGTTAGACAAAACAATCCTTTACCAACCCAAGAACCAAAGGCACCATTGTAGCTTCAGGCCCCAAAAAGTGGAAATTGATGGGAGCAAACTGGGAGGATGTGACTTCATTATCTGAAGATGTAATTGAATAATTAAGAAGAAGGATCAGCCACCACCCTAAAACCTCCATCTTGTTTATATATATTACTATATTCTAAATCCCCAAACTCCAAGTTTTCCACCTTGTGATATTACACACTTCTAATCAAACTCCACACCCACAATCCCAGTTCAATAACTCAATTTTGGAAGCCTTCTCCATGGCCTCAGGTCAAATGCAGTGTTCTTTTGAGGGTCTGTGCATTTCAGCACAGAAAATCTAAAATTCTCAGCATCCAGGGCTCCAACAGTGTTTAAACTCAACTTAATAAAGAGTGTTAGCAAGTTCTCCTCACAGCTTAGTTAGACAAAACAATAATTTTCCAACCCAAGAGCCAGGATCACCATTGTAGCTTCAGGCCCCAAAAGGTGTAAATTGATGGGAGCAAACTGGGAGGATGTGACTTCGTTACCTGAAGATGTAATTGAATAATTAAGAAGAAGAAGGATAAGCCACCACCCTAAAACCTCCATCTTGTTTATATATATTACTATATTCTAAAACCTTAAACTCTCAAGTTTTCCACCTTGTGATATTACACACTTCTAGTCAAACTCCACAATTTCAGTTCAATAACTCAATTTTGGAAGTTTTCTCCACAGCCTCAGGTCAAATGCAGTGTTCTCTTGTGGGTCTGTGCATTTCAGCACAGAAAATCTAAAATTCTCAGCATCCAGAGCTCCAACAGTGTTTAACTCAACTCAATAAAGAGTGTTAGCAAGTTCTCCTCACAGCTTAGTTAGACAAAACAATAATTTTCCAGCCCAAGAGCCAGGATCACCATTGTAGCTTCAGGCCCCAAAAAGTGTAAATTGATGGGAGCAAACTGGGAGGATGTGACTTCGTTACCTGAAGATGTAATTGAATAATTAAGAAGAAGAAGGATAAGCCACCACCCTAAAACCTCCATCTTGTTTATATATATTACTATATTCTAAAACCTTAAACTCTTAAGTTTTCCACTTTGTGATATTACACACTTCTATTCAAACTCCACACCCACAATTTCAGTTCAATAACTCAATTTTGGAAGTTTTCTCCACAGCCTCAGGTCAAATGCAGTGTTCTTTTGTGGGTCTGTGCATTTCAGCACAGAAAATCTAAAATTCTCAGCATCCAGGGCTCCAACAGTATTTAAACTCAACTTAATAGAGAGTGTTAGCAAGTTCTCCTCACAGCTTAATTAGACAAAACAATAATTTTCCAACCCAAGAGCCAAAGTCACCATTGTAGCTTCAGGCCCCAAAAGGTGGAAATTGATGGGAGCAAACTGGGAGGATGTGACTTCATTACCTGAAGATGTAATTGAATAAGAAGAAGAAGGATCAGCCACCACCCTACAACCTCCATCTTGTTTATATATATTACTATATTCTAAAACTCCAAACTCCAAGTTTTCCACCTTGTGATATTACACACTTCTATTCAAACTCCACACCCAAATTTCAGTTCAGTAACTCAATTTTGGAAGCTTTCTCCATGGCCTCAGGTCAAATGTAGTGTTCTCTTGTGGGTCTGTGCATTTCAGCACAGAAAATCTAAAATTTTCAGCATCCAGGGCTCCAACAGTGTTTAACTCAATAAAGAGTGTTAGCAAGTTCTCCTCACAGCTTAATTAGACAAAACAATAATTTTCCAACCCAAGAGCCAGGATCACCATTGTAGCTTCAGGCCCCAAAAGGTGGAAATTGATGGGAGCAAACTGGGAGGATGTGACTTTGTTATCTGAAGATGTTAATTGAATAATTAAGAAGAAGAAGAAGGATCAGCCACCACCCTAAAACCTCCATCTTGTTTATGTATATTACTATATTCTAAATCCCCAAACTCCAAGTTTTCCACCTTGTGATATTACACACTTCTAATCAAACTCCACACCCACAATCCCAGTTCAATAACTCAATTTTGGAAGCTTTCTCCATGGTGTCTGGTTAAATAAAGTGTTCTCTTGTTGGTCTTTCAGCACAGAAAGTTTAAAATTTTCAGCATCCAGGGTTCCAACAGTGTTTAAACTCAACTTAATAGAGAGTGTTAGCAAGTTCTCCTCACAGCTTAGTTAGACAAAACAATCCTTTACCAACCCAAGAGCCAAAGTCACCATTGCAGCTTCAGGCCCCAAAAGGTGGAAATTGATGGGAGCAAACTGTGAGGATGTGACTTCATTATCTGAAGATGTAATTGAATAATTAACCCCCAATATGCAAAACGACCCAAAACTTACAAAAGTGTGAAAACTCATGACCTGTGGGAAATGGATTTGTAGAGAATTCTCCAAGCCTGACAGAAGGCTCCCACATCTGTGTGCAAAATTTGAGACAAGAATTGCTGACTTAGAAATGCCAGGACAGACATTGTTGAGAGAGAAATGGAACTAGAAACAAGTTTCAAAAGATGACATTACAAATAAGACTGGACACTTTAGAGAAATCAAACTATGAAAGATGCATTGTAGTAAGAACCACAAAGAGTAATTTTAGATTTTTGGATTTAAGGTATTTATAGTATGGTGCGGTAAAAGTTGATAGGTTAAGAAACACTTATAATGTATTTTAATTAAAAAATAATTGGCTTCTAATTGTGATGGCATGAATTAAAACATCTGTATGCTCTCACCCTTCACATGAGAGTGAAAACAGAATAAAAGTTTTTAAAATGCCTCTCAGTCACCCCATCTTTGGGTCAGAAAGGAGAAAATCCAACAATGATTCATCATCCATCTTGGGTGTAGCCTTGACCAGGCCCTTGCACTGCCCAAGGTGTATCCTTTTTAATAAATACTTGTTTTATTTCTCTAACACTTGTTTTATTTCTCTAACTCTTGTTTTATTTCTCTAACTCTTGTTTTATTTCTCTAACTCTTGTTTTATTTCTCTAACTCTGTCTGGTCCCTGTTCTAGGTTGCCTCTCCAGCTGTCACACCTCCTCCATGGATGTTTGTCCCCACTGGGAGAACTGGGGGGGATCTGGCTCCCAGCCCCTCTGCCTCCTGATCTTTTTGGGGATCTCCCGGCCTGAATTCAAAGCTCAGCCCTTCAATTTAAAGCAAAGCCTGGCTTTAAATCAGGCTCTCTGTAGTTGATAGGGAGAAGCTGCTGCAGCTCAACAGCAGCTCAGCTCATCTTAATCTGGATTAAAGGGCTTGGGTGCCTCTTGCTGTCCACTGACCACAGTGGAGCCCACAGAGACCAAAATTCTGAGTTAATCCCCAATGGTTCTAACTCTAAATTTAACCCAATCACAGGCTAAAACTCATTTTCTCCTTTCCACCTCTCCCATCAGACTCCTTGCAAGGATGAGTTCATCGTTATGGACGTGCAGCCGGTGAAAAGCAACGTCCCAGAGAGGAAACGTCCCGTGGCAGGGCTGGGGACGAGCAGGGGGAAGCAGGAGCCGCCTCCCTGGCGCTCCCCCGACAGGAACCCCACGGACACCGTCCGCTACAACTACCTGGACAACCACCACCCCATCGAGCAGGCCAGGCAGGCGTAAGAGCCGTTCACGTTTTCCTTTTCCCCTGTGCAACAAGGTTTTCCACGTCCCTCTGCCTGCTCTGGTTGCAAACCCATTTTCCTGCTTTTTTTGGCTTTTTTTTTGGGCTGAAGCTGCCACTTTGCGTCCTCTCTGCACAACTTCTGTAATTATACCTCAGTTCTGTTTCCAGAGCTGAGCTCAGGGTGGAACTCCTGGGCAGAGCTGGAGCAGGAGGAATCAAGCCAAGGGTTTGTTGGAGAGTTTTTTAAAACCAGGCTGAGAGGAATGTGTGGGTTTCGCAGGGGCAGAGGAAGAATGAATGAATTGTGATGAAATGCAATTCAATCTCTGGGAGGATCTCCTGGCTGACAGGAGCTTGGGACGATTGAATTGCAGGGCAGGTGTAAGAGGATGTCAGAGCGTGGAGGTGATGAATGGTATTTGTGTCTGCTCTGCCTGGATCCATCACTTCCTGGGCTCCCAGGATTATCCACATGGAGAAAAAAAAAAAAAAAAAACAAAAAAACCAAACATTTCCCTCCCAAAGCAGAGCTTTGCACTGTTAGAACTGCCCCAGGTTTTCCTTTGGCACCTCTGGCATCAGAGATTTTCCCCATCTTAGATCCAGGGTCTGTTTTCTGTGCAGTGACCTGTGGGAAGAGCTCACCCTTTCCTTGTGCAAATCCCTGGAAATGCCACCTCAGCCCAGCTGGTGTGACAAGGGTGAGGCTGCCATGAAACCAATCCTGGATCCTCTTGAGCATTCCCTGTTTTCTGTGGGAATCCACAGGCCGAGCAGGAGATTCCTCTAGGCCTTGCCAACAAAAACCTTGGGAACCCACAGACCAAAAAGCAAAAAGCACCCGGGTTTTGTTTAAATAAATACCAAACAGAGCCAAGATTATCCCTGCACTCAGGAACAATCAGCCCAGGAGTTACCCCAGCCAGGGATTGTTTGGCCAAGCACTCTGGGAGCTTTTTCCCAAACCCACCGGGAGCTCCCCCGAGCAAAAACCTTTTATGAATCACCTTTTAATCCGCGTCCCCTGCTCCTTGGATGTTGCACTACTTCAAAGAGCTCCCCAGTTTCCACCTCACCCTCTTTCTGTGGGATGTTTCCCAACTCCAGCACCACTTTTTGGGTCGTGTTCTTTGAGGTTTTTAAGGGAGTATTTGCACTGAACGCTTCCTGCTGCAAAACAAACCCAGTGGTGTTTTCCAGCTGCGCTCGATGGTTTTGTGCAGCAGCTCCCAGAGGTTTCTGTGAGGCTCAGGATTCTCTTGTGCCATTTCTGTGAGGTTTAGGATTCTCCTGTGCCATGAAAAAAGTGGGACAAGCCTCGCTTGAAGAGTTTAAAAGTCGCCTGTCCCAGCGTTGGGCAGTGGAACCAGGCGGGAACAATTCACCTGAAACAATGAAACAGTAAATAATAAATAATAAATCTACTCCCTGTTCGCCTCTCCCCAGCGAGATCCCAGCCCGTCTCCATTTGTGGGGAATGTTTTAATGCCGAGTCTCCCTGCAAATCTGCCATTTATCCTCAATTACAGGGGATTATTGCGAGGAGAGGGAGGAATTCTGCGAGATTTGCCTGTTTATTGAGGATCTGCCTTTAATATCCCTTAAGCTGCAGGTAATTGCTGCTGCTCAGGCTCATCTGCGCTGATTATTCAGCAGCACAGGTGCTGCATCATTTCAGGTGCTGACCCAGCCTCCCACTCCTACAACCACATTCTGCTGCTTCTTTTCCAGGGACACTTTGCCGTCCCTTCCCAAAAAATCCTCCCACTCAGCCTCTGTGTTGTGTTCTCCACCTTTTGGGAATTCAGGAAATGAATTCCGGAGCTGTTAGAGCATGGAAAAATATCATTATTCAGTTTTCCAGTTCTCAGCTGGATCCCTGGAGCAGGGGGACACCCCCTTGAGTGTCCCCCGGGTTTTGGTGGGGGTGGCAGGAAAATATCACCGCGGTCCTGGTGTCCCTTTGGGGTGCTAAATCTCGGTTTGGAGCCTCCCAGGAATCCACCTTGGGCTCAGCTTGGAAGGCAGAAGAGAATCCCGAGATAAAAATCTCCCACCCCGCCGGCGGTTCTCCTTTCAGACGAGCCGGATTCCAGGAGCTCAAGGGCAAAACAACCTCACCTCATGTAAAATGGATGTTCGGGAGGAAGGAGAGCGCTGTAAAACGAGACCCTGCAACAATGGAAGCGATTTCCAGGCGTTTGCCAAAGGGAATCTGGGGGGGAATTGCTGCGGTCTGGAAAGGAACCTTCAGAACTCACAAAAACTAAAGTGATGGTGGAGAGAAAAGGAGTGCAGGGAGCTCTTCTAGCCCAGCACCCTGACCGAGAATCCCTGAGCCAACAAATCCCTTTTTTTTTCCCATTTGAGCGCCGAGGAAGCTGTGGAGAATTCCTGGTGAACAAACAGGATCACATCAAAGGAATACCTGACGCCACCATCAAAGCAAGGTGTGAGAGGAGTCACTGGCTGCTGCCTCGACTCCAAGTTAATCTCCCTAATTCCAGGTTGGATTTTGCAGAATTTAAGAGGCAATCCACCAAAAATAAGTTTTTCCTAACTCCTGGGCCTGGTTAAAATCTCCTCGGAGCCCGACCTCGCTCTGCGGTTGTTTTCTGGTCCAAAGGGAGAGGAGGATTCTGCTGCTCATCACATCAAGGTGAAATATTGACATTTAAATGGCAGAGTGCATGGAATTCCAGAATGGTTTGGGTGGAAAGAGACGTTAAAATTCATCCAGTTCCAACCCTGACACCTTCCACTGTCCCAGGCTGCTCCAAGCCCTGTCCAACCTGGCCTTGGACACTTCCAGGGATCCAGGAGCAGCCACAGCTTCTCTGGGAATTCCAGCCCAGGACCTCCTCACCCTCTCAGGGAGGGATTTTTTTCCCCCCAATATTTAATCTAAATCTCTTTTAGTTTAAAACTGCTCATGGAAAAAGTAATTTCTTGTCATCTGTGATGACGAAGAGTTTTCATCTGTTTCTTGGCTGGCCTTTTTGAGTCATCAGCTGCCTTCTCCCTCCCACGGCAGCACCAAAACAACACTGCTGAGAATTCCTAGCAGGGAACTCATCCTTGTTTAGCCAAAAAAAAAAAAAAAAAGGGAAATACGGGAAGCAGAAGGAGCTGCAGTCAATTCTCAATTAGGCAGCGCGGTGGAAATGGAGTCCTTTGAGGGGAAGCACAGAACACATTCTGCAGGCAATGAGACCACAATTGGCTCTTTAGCTTTGAAAAACAGATCAATACCTTTGCAGACAGCAGCTGGGCAGTGCTCACTGGGGAGAGCAACAAACGGGGCTCATTTGCAATCTGCGTGATCACTGAAATTTATGTTTTGTTTCTTTGCTGGTTGCTCAGCAAGGCAGGAGTTTGTACCCTAAAACCTGTGCCCAGGAGCTCAGTGAAAACCCCCCTGAGGGAGTGAAGGAGATTTAGGGACAGAAATCCTAAAGAAGTTCCCTGAGAGGTTTTGGATTTAGCTGGGACAGTGTGGGAAAAGCTTCCCAGAAATGAAGAACAGCAAGGATCAGACGTGCAGCCGAGGGAGGGGTGAGGTGATAGAGAGGAGATACAGACAGGCTCGCATTACAAATTGCCTGGAAGGGGTTATCAAAATCCCTCAATAGAATTATAGCTGGGACTATCGGTGTTGTCATTTATCACAGCCGTGATTTCTGGTAGGTCTGGTTTGTTTTCTGCCTGAATGAATTGTTCAAGCAGCTTTTTGTTGTAGAGAAAAAAAAATCCCAAAAAAACAAACGCAAAAAAACCCCTTTAGAGATCAGCAAGGAAGGATTTGCCTCCCTGGGCACGAAGAAATATTGCACAGGGGAAGTGAAAGATTTTTATCTGCAGCGAGTTAGGAAATTTCGTTCTGTGGGGCTCTGATCTGCCTACAGAGGCCCAGGAGGGCGTTTCTGTCGCGCACGGTTCTGCTGGAAGGCATCTGCTGTTTGTGCTGCTGCTTGCCAATAAATCAAGAGATTTGCCTCCCACTCGATGATGAATAATGAATTCCAATTCCACCCGAGCGAGCCAGCGAGCGCTGGAGCCGCGCCAAGGCCTCAAGACAGGGCCCTGCTCCTTCTCACGGCCAAAACGCCGCGTCCTTCCCCCCTCCCCTGCTCTGGGGGAATGGATGGCCACGGGCTGCCTCTAAAAAACAGTTGCATATTGTCCTGGAGTGTTTACCCGACGAGAAAATAATTATTCTGGTTAATTGTTCTGCTGGGAGCAGGCCCCGCTCCTGACAATCGCGTGAGAAGGACTCGCGGAGGCCCCGGCCTCCCTCATCCCCTCTCGGTGCTGCTCGAAAGCCAGGCTGGCTCCCTGAGGGTGTGTGGGAATCAAAAATATTCCTGAAGAGAGGAAAACGGGGTGAGAAACAGCAATTCAGCACTGGGAGTGACACCTGCCATCCTTTTTCCTTGTCCTTACTCTTTGTTTTCCTGACCTGGAGCTGAGGTTGTGGGGGTGACCTGACACCACGATTTGGACACCAGAACACAGCAGAAGATACCTAAATCTACACTCATAATTTACACTCATAATTTACACTCATAATTTACACTCATAATTTACAATTATATTTTAGAATTATATTTTACAATAATATTCACAGTCACAAGGCCTGAGCTGCCTTCTACCCAAAGGTAGCATCTTAATTTAGGATGGAAAACGCCTTTAAGAGGAAAATGGGGTGAGAAACAGCAATTGAGTGCTGGGAGTGAGACCTGCTGTCCTTTTTCCTTGTGTTTTCCTGACCTGGAGCTGGGGTTGTGGGAGTGACCTGATACCACAATTTGGACACCAGAACACAGCAGAAGATACCTAAATTTACACAAATAATTTACAATAATATTTTACAATAATAACTTATACTAATAATTTACACTAATAATTTACAATTATAATTTAGAAGGCTATTTTACAATAATATTTGCAGTCACAAGGCCTGAGCTGCCTTCTACCCAAAGGTAGCATCTTAATTTAGGATGGAAAACGCCTTTAAGAGGAAAATGGGGTGAGAAACAGCAATTCAGTGCTGGGAGTGAGACCTGCCATCCTTTTTCCTTGTGTTTTCCTGACCTGGAGCTGGGGTTGTGGGAGTGACCTGATACCAAAATTTGGACACCAAAACACAGCAGAAGACACCTAAATTTACACTAATAATTTATACTGATAATTTACACTCATAATTTACAATTATATTTTAGAATTATATTTTACAATAATATTCGCAGTCACAAGGCCTGAGCTGCCTTCTACCCAAAGGTTACATCATCATTTAGGATGGAAAACACCTTTAAGAGGAAAATGGGGTGAGAAACAGCAATTCAGCGCTGGGAGTGAGACCTGCCATCCTTTTTCCTTGTGTTTTCCTGACCTGGAGCTGGGGTTGTGGGAGTGACCTGATACCAAAATTTGGACACCAGAACACAGCAGAAGACACCTAAATTTACACTCATAATTTACACTCATAATTTACACTAATAACTTACACTAATAATTTATACTAATAATTTACACTCATAATTTACAATAATATTTTAGAATTATATTTTACAATAATATTTGCAGTCACAAGGCCTGAGCTGCTTTCTACCCAAAGGTCACATCTTCATTTAGGATGGAAAACGCCTTTAAGAGGAAAATGGGGTGAGAAACAGCAATTCAGCGCTGGGAGTGAGACCTGCCATCCTTTTTCCTCGTCCTCGCTCTTTCTGTTTTCCTGACCTGGAGCTGAGGTTGTGGGGGTGACCTGATACCAAAATTTGGACACCAGAACACAGCAGAAGAGACCTAAATTTACACTCATAATTTCCACTCATAATTTCCACTCATAATTTACAATTATATTTTACAATGATATTTTACAATAATATTTGCAGTCACAAGGCCTGAGCTGCCTTCTACCCAAAGGTCGCATCTTAATTTAGGATGGAAAACGCCTTTAAGAGGAAAATGGGGTGAGAAACAGCAATTCAGTGCTAGGAGTGAGACCTGCCATCCTTTTTCCTTGTGTTTTCCTGACCTGGAGCTGGGGTTGTGGGAGTGACCTGATACCAAAATTTGGACACCAAAACACAGCAGAAAATACCTAAATTTACACTCATAATTTACACTAATAACTTACACTCATAATTTATACTAATAATTTACACTCATAATTTACAATTATATTTTAGAATGCTATTTTACAATAATATTCGCAGTCACAAGGCCTGAGCTGCCTTCTACCCAAAGGTCACATCTTCATTTAGGATGGAAAACGCCTTTAAGAGGAAAATGGGGTGAGAAACAGCAATTCAGTGCTGGGAGTGAGACCTGCCATCCTTTTTCCTCATCCTCGCTCTTTCTGTTTTCCTGACCTGGAGCTGGGGCTGTGGGGGTGACCTGACACCACGATTTGGACACCAAAACACAGCAGAAGATTCCTAAATTTACATTCATAATTTATACTAATAACTTACACTAATAATTTATACTAATAATTTACACTCATAATTTACACTCATAATTTACACTAATAATTTACACTAATAATTTACACTCATAATTTACAATTATATTTTAGAATTATATTTGCAGTCACAAGGCCTGAGCTGCCTTCTACCCAAAGGTCACATCAACATTTAGGATGGAAAACACCTTTAAGAGGAAAATGGGGTGAGAAACAGCAATTCAGTGCTGGGAGTGAGACCTGCCATCCTTTTTGCTTGTCCTTACTCCTTGTGTTTTCCTGACCTGGAGCTGGGGTTGTGGGAGTGACCTGATACCAAAATTTGGACACCAAAACACAGCAGAAGACACCCAAATTTACACTCATAATTTACACTAATAACTTACACTAATAATTTACACTCATAATTTATACTAATAATTTACAATAATATTTTACAATGCTATTTTACAATAATATTTGCAGTCACAAGGCCTGAGCTGCCTTCTACCCAAAGGTAGCATCTTAATTTAGGATGGAAAACGCCTTTAAGAGGAAAATGGAGTGAGAAACAGCAATTCAGTGCTGGCAGTGAGACCTGCCATCCTTTTTCCTCGTCCTTACTCCTTGTGTTTTCCTGACCTGGAGCTGGGGTTGTGGGGGTGACCTGATACCAAAATTTGGACACCAGAACACAGCAGAAGACACCTAAATTTACACTCATAATTTATACTAATAACTTACACTAATAATTTATACTCATAATTTACACTAATAATTTACACTCATAATTTACAATAATAACATACACTAATATTTTACAATTATATTTTACAATAATATTGAACATATTTACAATAATATTTATCTTTGCAGTCACAAGGCCAGGGCTGCCTTCTACCCAAAGGTCACATCATCATTTAGGATGGAAAACACCTTTAAGATCACCAAATCCAACCACTGCCAGCTCCTCCAAAATGACCAATTCATTCCCAGCTGGGATAGTTTGAATGGAATTTTCTCCCTTGGGTTTTTGGTTTTTTTTGTGTTTAAAACCAGGAGACTGCCAGGTCCACCAAAATAATCAGTTCATTCCCAGCTGGAATATTTTGGATGGAATTTTCTCCCTTGGGTTGGTTTTTTTTTGTGTTTAAAAACAGGAGACTGGCAGGTCCACCAAAATGACCAATTCATTCCCAGCTGGAATATTTTGGATGGAATTTTCTCCTTTTTTTGTGTGTGTGTGTTTATAAACAGGTTGTGGTTTTCCTGAGTTTCCTATTTGAAATAATGCTGGATTTGACTTCATGCTCCTGGACTGGGATGAGGGAATACTGGCCAGGTGCTGGTGCTGTGATCCTGGTTTTTTACAGGATAAAAGCTGTTTTAGAGCCCAATTCCATCTTTTATACCCATGGGTTTGTATTCCCACTGTGCTTCTTCACTGGGAGAACCACTCAGAGCTTCTGCTTTAAATTCCATTTCCTGGAATTTGAATGTGGAATGAATGCCTTTGGATAATGAACCTGCCTGAGTACTTAGAAATAATAATGCCTCAGAGTCTGGATTTTACTCCTGATATTGGGAAAAAAATGTGGCCACTGGCCATATTCCAGTGCAATTCACTTCAGTTTCACACTCAGGAATATTCCTGTTCTGCCAGTTAATTGTGTTGGATTTCATAATACAAAAAAATATGCAAATACCTGTGTAGAATTATTTGGTTACAAAAACCAGTGAATAAATGTTGTTTGGGGGGCAGCCCCAGCCTTTTCTTACCCTTCAGGTCACACAGACTTCACTGAAAACTCCCAAATCGATGCAGCTCAACTTCATTTTCTGTGGATTTCCCCGAGGAGCTGTAACAATCTCAGGCAGGCTTAGCTTAAATCACCTGATCTTGTGTTTGAGTGCCAGAATTTATCACAACTTTAAAAAATAAATAAAATCAAGTTCCCACCTTCCCCTGAGCCCTGATCGTTCCCTTTGGGGCAAGATAAAAATTGCGTTCTCTTTTCAGGCGGCAACACCCCAAAGGATTTGACTTTTATCACCCTCAAGTGATAAAATTTCATTTAATTTATTTAATATATTGAGATTGTTTTGTTGTGCTCTGCAGGAGGAGGAAGGGAGGAGGGCACAGCCCGGACCTGAGCAGGGAGGCGGCCGAGAGGAAGAGGAGAGGAGGCGGCGGATGCGCTCAGGTGACATCCCCGGCAAGTGTCACCAAGGGGCAATGCCAGCACTGCCAGGGAAGGTGACATCCCTGGCAAGTGCCACCAAGGGGCGATGCCAGCACTGCCAGGGAAGGTGACATCCCTGGAAATTGTCACCAAGGGGTGATGCCAGCCCTGCCAGGGAAGGTGACATCCCTGGCAATTGTCACCAAGGGGCGATGCCAGGGAAGGTGACATCCCTGGAAATTGTCACCAAGGGCTGATGCCAGCACTGCCAGGGAAGGTGACATCCCTGGAAATTGTCACCAAGGGGTGATGCCAGCACTGCCAGGGAAGGTGACATCCCTGGAAATTGTCACCAAGGGGTGATGCCAGCACTGCCAGGGAAGGTGACATCCCTGGCCAGTGTCACCAAGGGGTGATGCCAGCACTGCCAGGGAAGGTGACATCCCTGGAAATTGTCACCAAGGGGTGATGCCAGCACCGCCAGGGAAGGTGACATCCCTGGAAATTGTCACCAAGGGGTGATGCCAGCACCGCCAGGGAAGGTGACATCCCTGGCCAGTGTCACCAAGGGGTGATGCCAGCACTGCCAGGGAAGGTGACATCCCTGGCCAGTGTCACCAAGGGGTGATGCCAGCACTGCCAGGGAAGGTGACATCCCTGGAAATTGTCACCAAGGGGTGATGCCAGCACTGCCAGGGAAGGTGACATCCCTGGCCAGTGTCACCAGGGGGTGATGCCAGCACTGCCAGGGAAGGTGACATCCCTGGAAATTGTCACCAAGGGGCAATGCCAGCACTGCCAGGGAAGGTGACATCCCTGGCAAGTGTCCCAGCACTGCCAGGGAAGGTGACATCCCCGGCCAGTGTCACCAAGGGGTGATGCCAGCACTGCCAGGGAAGGTGACATCCCTGGAAATTGTCCCCAAGGGGTGATGCCAGCACTGCCAGGGAAGGTGACATCCCTGGCCAGTGTCACCAAGGGGCGATGCCAGCACTGCCAGGGAAGGTGACATCCCTGGAAATTGTCACCAAGGGGTGATGCCAGCACTGCCAGGGAAGGTGACATCCCTGGAAATTGTCACCAAGGGGTGATGCCAGCACTGCCAGGGAAGGTGACATCCCTGGAAATTGTCACCAAGGGGTGATGCCAGCACTGCCAGGGAAGGTGACATCCCTGACAAGTGTCACCAAGGGGTGATGCCAGCACTGCCAGGGAAGGTGACATCCCTGACAAGTGTCACCAAGGGGTGATGCCAGCACTGCCAGGGAAGGTGACATCCCTGACAAGTGTCACCAAGGGGTGATGCCAGCACTGCCAGGGAAGGTGACATCCCTGGCCAGTGTCACCAAGGGGTGATGCCAGCACTGCCAGGGAAGGTGACATCCCTGACAAGTGTCACCAAGGGGTGATGCCAGCACTGCCAGGGAAGGTGACATCCCTGGAAATTGTCACCAGGGGGTGATGCCAGCACTGCCAGGGAAGGTGACATCCCTGGAAATTGTCACCAAGGGGCGATGCCAGCACTGCCAGGGAAGGTGACATCCCTGGCCAGTGTCACCAAGGGGTGATGCCAGCACTGCCAGGGAAGGTGACATCCCTGGAAATTGTCACCAAGGGGCGATGCCAGCACTGCCAGGGAAGGTGACATCCCTGGCCAGTGTCACCAAGGGGTCCCAGGGACCCTGATATTTATTTACAGTGACCCTGGACATTTATTAACTTATTGACAATGACCCTGTAAATTTATTAATTTATTTACAATGACCCTGGACATTTATTAATTCATTTACAGTGGCCCTGGACATTTATTAACTTATTATCAGTGACCCTGTACATTTATTAATTTATTTACAGTGATCCTGTAAATTTATTTATTTACAGTGACCCTGTACATTTATTAATTTATTTACAATGACCCTGTACATTTATTAATTTATTTACAGTGACCCTGGACATTTATTAATTCATTTACAGTGACCCTGTACATTTATTAATTCATTTATAGTGATCCTGTAAATTTATTAATTCATTTACAGTGACCCTGTACATTTATTTTTTCATTTACAGTGACCCTGTACATTTATTAATTCATTTACAATGACCCTGTAAATTTATTAATTTATTTACAGTGACCCTGTAAATTTATTAATTTATTTACAGTGACCCTGTACATTTATTAATTCATTTACAATGACCCTCTAAATTTATTAATTTCTTTACAATGACCCTGGACATTTATTAATTTATTTACAATGACCCTGGACATTTATTAATTTATTTACAGTGACCCTGTACATTTATTAATTCATTTACAATGACCCTCTACATTTATTAATTTATTTACAGTGACCCTGTACATTTATTAATTCATTTACAGTGACCCTGGACATTTATTAACTTATTTACAGTGACCCTGGACATTTATTAATTCATTTACAGTGACCCTGTACATTTATTAATTCATTTACAATGACCCTGTACATTTATTAATTTATTGATGTAAATTTATTGATTTATTTACAGTGCAAATTTATTGATTTATTTACAGTGACCCTGTACATTTATTAATTCATTTACAGTGACCCTGTACATTTATTTATTTGCTGCGGGGTGCAGAGATTCAGGGACATCACACCATAACCAATATGACCAAGTGACGCCAAATTTATTATCCCTAAGAAGACTATTATTATTATTATTATTATTATTACTATTATTACTATTATTACTATTATTACTATAGAATTTTTTATTTTTTATTATTACTATTATTACGATAGAATTTTAAATTATTATCATTATAACATTTATTATTATATTTATAATAAATCTCCACTGTCCACGCATGTCTAGCTAATACCTGACTGGTCAATCCCAGCTGCTCACACCTCTAAATTAGAATGCTGATTGGATCATCTCATTTTTCTTGCTGTGTTTGTCTGGCCCACCCATGGCTCAGTTTTTTCTCACTTTCCCAAGCTTGCTGAGTTTTAAATTTATTTATTTACTTATTTATTTATTTACTGTAGGGTACAGAGGTTCAGGGACATCACACCATTACCAATATGATCCAGGGAAGCCAAATTTATTATCCCTAAAATTATTATTATTATCATTATCATTATCATTATCATTATCATTATCATTATTTTATTATTATTTAATTATTATTATTTAATTATTATTATTTAATTATTTTAATATTTATTATTATATTTATAATAAATCTCTACTGTCAATACATGATTGGTCAATCCCAGCTGCTCACACCTCTAAATCAGAATGCTGATTGGATCTTTTCATTTTTCTTGCTGTGTTTGTCTGGCCCACCCATGGCTCAGTTTTTTCTCACTTTCCCAAGCTTGCTGACAAACTTGCTGAGTGCTGCTGACTCTTCTTCTTGTATCTTTTCCAAGGATATCCCGACCCCATTTCTGAATATTTACATTATTCACTCTTTGTGAACGTGTCCATTGTCCGGGCCGGATTGTGCATCGGCTGAATGTGGCCATTGTCTTGCAAGAACTCCTCAATCTGCAAAAAACTCTCAACAATTTACCTCTCCTCTACCCCCCAAAATCCCTTTTCATGCTTTTCACAAAGCGCTGCCGTGGTTCTTTCCTGACTTTTGCATCTCTTCCCAAAATTCCACGACTTCGTTTGGCGTTTGTTCGCTCTGCGCGCCCCCGAGCAGAGCAGAGCAGCCCCAAACCTCAACACTGAGAGCTCATTGTGCTGAAATAGGACATCCTGCCGTGAGAGGAGCGCAGGGAAGTCATTCCAGAAAGATCCACGGGGCTCTGTGTGGCTCTGCGGACAAAGGAGAGGCAGGAGAGGCCGCGCTCAGCGGTTCCGCGAGCAGACCTGGATCTGTAGGGCAGGGAATGCCTGGGAGCTGAGCTCAGACAGGGTGACAGAAAAGAGAGGCATTGTCTGCCATCCTGTCTGCCATCCTGTCCTCCTGACCCAAATACAGCCCTGTGTGCAAGGAAAATTGATTCTGGCACTGCTGGAGCGCGGCAAATGTCACCGCTCAGCCTCTGTCGCGGGGTTTGCGCTCTCTGCGCATCGCTCTCCTCACACTGTCAGCTCCTCACTTCTTTTTCCAGGGTCAGGATGAAATGCTCAACGTGGTGTTGCCTGTTTGGACTCAGAACTTTTTCTATCTTTATCTATTTTATAATTGATAAGTCTATATTCCAATAAAATGAGTTCTGCAGCACTTCACTCCAACGAAAAGCGGAGCCCCATCTCTCTCTCCCTTCAAGGCCTTTTAAGGATAAATTTTCCAGCTAAGACATGCCCCATCTCTCTCTCTCTCTTCAAGGCCTTTTAAGGATAAATTTTCCAGTTAAGAAATGACACCTCAATTAGTGTTAATTTTAACCCAATAACCAACCACCCACGGCCTGCAATGTGCACTTCTTTATCCAATTGCACAAAACCAGCCAAACCCATGAAGAAGGTGGTGAAGAAGGAGCAGCCTCTGCCCCAAACCCTTCACCTTGTTAATATATATTCCTATATTCTAAAACCCCAAACTCTAAATTTTCCACCACGTGATATTACACACTTCTATTCAAACTCCTCACCCAGAATTCCAGCTCAATAATTTAATTTTGGAAGATTTCTCCGTAGGCTCGGGTCAAATGCAGCGTTCTCCTGCCAAAAAGGCACAGAAAGTCTGAAATTCTCAGCAGCCAGGGTTCCAACAGCCCAGCAGAATTTCCCAATTTTGAGTTGTTTTATTGCCAGGCCAGCAGTGGGAGGATCTCAGCTCAGAGTAAAAATAAAATAAGTGAATCTGCTTTTCTCTCCCTGGATTTTAGGAAAGTTATGTGATCTTCAAGTTAATTAACCTGCAACTCCAATCAGGATGCATTTAAGTGATAAAAAAAACCAGAGAATTGTGGAATTGTTGAAGTTCAGAAAGATCTTTAAGATCATCCAGGCCAATCATTCCCTGCCACCACTGATCCACGTCCCCAAGTGTCGCTTGCATGGGGATTTTTAATCCCTCCAGAGATGGGGACTGCACTGGAGCCCTGAGCAGCTGGGCAGCCATAAATGAGCACTAAAAACTATAAAACCAAGGTTAAACCAGGCTGAAAAAAAAATATATATAATTCTCTAGGTATAATCCCAAATTAATTTCCATTTCTCATTAAAGGTAGCATTGGGAAACCTGGTTGAAATGAAAGGCCTTTGAAAAGGCTCTTATTTAATCAAGGCTAAATAAAGCAGCTTAATGGGAAAACCTTGCAGCAAATCCTTAGAAGAAGAATAGCCTGGGATGAAAGAATAAATGCCCAAGGCGAGCAAACACCGAGTTCAAATTAAAATGAAAGCCTCAAACAGATCAATGGCCCAAGTGCAGGTGAGAATAAAGAATATTCCAGGCAACAATGAAGGTGTACAAAGGGGTTATTAGGTGGAGCTGCACCAAAAATAAGAATAAAACCACTTAATGAAGGGGACAGCCACTGGCTCCAGTCTCCATGTGCTGCATGAGGAAACCTGGGAGGGTTTGGAGTTTGTGACTCATGGTGGAAAGCAGAAAATGTCACCAGGCTGGCTCTTCATTTGGAATCCATGAAAGTCAGTTGGCCCAATTAGAATAAAGAGTAAATGGAGTTAATGAGGTTTCTAATGAAGGGCCAGGGAATTCCTGCCCCCTCTTTATCCAGGGAAAAGCTTTAAGGACATTCCAAGGGTGCTGCTCTGACCTGGAGCTGGGATTCCTGAGCCCAGCACCATTCCCATGAATCCTTCCCAGGAATTCCCAAATCTTTGGGAAATTCCAAATATCAAATGGGTGGATTCCTGAGCCCAGCACCCTTCCCAGGAATCCTTCCCAGGAAATTCCCAAATCTTTGGGAAATTCCAAAGATCAAAATGGGTGGATTCCTGAGCCCAGCACCATTCCCATGAATCCTTCCCAGGAAATTCCCAAATCTTTGGGAAATTCCAAAGATCAAAATGGGTGGATTCCTGAGCCCAGCACCATTCCCATGAATCCTTCCCAGGAAATTCCCAAATCTTTGGGAAATTCCAAATATCAAATGGGTGGATTCCTGAGCCCAGCACCATTCCCATGAATCCTTCCCAGAAATTCCAAATCTTTAGGAAATTCCAAATATCAAATGGGTGGATTCCTGAGCCCAGCACCCTTCCCATGAATCCTTCCCAGGAAATTCCCAAATCTTTGGGAAATTCCAAATATCAAAATGGGTGGATTCCTGAGCCCAGCACCATTCCCATGAATCCTTCCCAGGAAATTCCCAAATCTTTGGGAAATTCCAAATATCAAAATGGGTGGATTCCTGAGCCCAGCACCATTCCCATGAATCCTTCCCAGGAAATTCCCAAATCTTTGGGAAATTCCAAATATCAAATGGGTGGATCAGCGTCAGCAGCGTTGGGCTGGCTCTGCCTTTGTCTGCTCCAGACACTGCCCCGCCTTCACTGCTGCTCCAAGATTATTTTTAGCCCTCTAAAAATAATAAAAATTCTTTTTAGTCCTTAAATAAATTCTTTTCGACAGGATCAGTCCTCCCTGCCTGTGTCCTAAGGGAATGAGGTTGTAGGATTTGAGGGCAGGAGTGAATTTTTTTCCACAGCGTTTTGATGGGAAATGGAGACAAAATCCCATTTCTGGGAGGTGGGAAAAGCTGACAGGGAAATCCAGGATTCCCAGCACATGGTGCTGTGCAAGGTATATTTATATTTTATAAATCTTTGAATTTGCTTTATCCAACATAATAATGTTTACTCTCTGGCCTTAACAAATAACTTGGATCAGTCAAAAAAAAGAAAAAAAAAAAACAAAAAAACAAAACAAAACCAAAACAGCAAAAAACCAACCAAAACCAAAACCAAAACCCAACCAACGAAACAATAAACCAAACCCAAGCTGTTCTTTTCCACAATCTGGGGTTTTTTTTTTTAACTTTTGGGATTTTTCTCAAGGAATAAACTGGTTTGTTAAGATTTTTTTTCTTGGCTTACTTTTTAGACTAAATACAAGTTAAAATAAACTTCATCCATTACACTTTCGAGTTTTCAAACACTGAGCAAGACTGGGGATGTTCACAGGGGAGAAGCTAGGCATTAACATATTAATTGGTGTGGAGAATTAATTAATGTGGGTTTAGCTTTACTGGCATCAATTTCTAATTGGGTCCTTCTGTCCTTGAGGCACCACAGCACAGCTCAAATAAAGCAAATTATGGCTTTATTTTTAGGAATATCATTTAGGAACAAAATTTATAGAATCAATATTTATTCATATTATTCTATAGAATCAATGGAATAGAATTTGGGAATAAAATTTACAGAATGTACAGAATTTCCCAGTGGATTCCAATGTTTTCAGTCCATCTGAAGCTGTTCGGGATGATGATTTCTCCTCTTCTCTTCTCTTCTCTTCTCTTCTCTTCTCTTCTCTTCTCTTCTCTTCTCTTCTCTTCTCTTCTCTTCTCTTCTCTTCTCTTCTCTTCTCTTCTCTTCTCTTTTCTCTTTTCTCTTCTTTTTCTCTTCCTCTTTCCTTTTCCCTCCCCTTCTCTCCCCTTTCCCCTTCCCTTCCCTTCCCTTCCCTTCCCTTCCCTTCCCTTCCCTTCCCTTCCCTTCCCTTCCCTTCCCTTCCCTTCCCTTCCTTTCCCTTCCCCTTTTCTCTTTCCCCTTTCCCTTCCCTTTTCCCCTTTCCCATTCCCATTTCTTTTTCCCTTTTCCATTTCCCCTTTCCCTTTCCCCTTTTCCCCTTTCCCCCTCCCTTCCCCTTCCCCTTTCCCCTTCCCTTCCTTTTCCCCTTTCCCCTTTTCCCCTTTCCCCCTCCCTTTTCCTTCCCCTTTCCCCCTTTCCTTCCCTTTTCCCCTTTTCCCCTCCCTTCCCCCTTTCCCTTTCCCCTTTCCCCTTCCCCTTTTCACATTTCCCCTTCCCCTTCCCTTTTCCTTTTCCCCTTTCCCCTTCTCCTTTCCCCTTCCCCTTTTCCCCTTTCCCCTTTTCCTTTTCCCCTTTTCCCTTTCCCCTTTCTCTTTCCCCTTCCCTTTTCCTTCTCTCTTTTCCCCTTTCCCCTTCCCCCTTTCCCTTTCCCCTTTTCCCCTTCTCCTTTCCTTTTCCCCTTCCCCCCTTCCCCTTTCCTTTCCCGTTCCCAGCTGTCCCTCTCCGCAGCCCCCGCTCCTGTCCCGCGGTCCCCGCTCGGTCCCAGCCGTGCCCGGCCCGCCCGGCTCGGGGTCCGTCCCGCCAAGGAACCGGCCCGGAGCGGCCTCTGGAGCGCCGGGATCCGCGCGGGGCCCGACGGAGGAGCCGCCGATGGCACCGGGGGGGACCCCGGGACCCCGTGTGAGTGTCCTGTGCTCGGGGACAGCGTCTGGAGACTGCAAATCACGGAATGGTTCGGGTGGGAAGGGACCTCACACCCCGTCCCTCCCACCCCGGCCATCTTCTGCTGCCCGAGCCCTGTCCAGCCTTTCCTTGGACACTTCAGGGATGCAGGGGCAGCCACAGCTTCTCCGGGAACTCCAGCCCCGCCAGGAATTTTGTCCCAAATCCCACCCAAATCTCCCCTTGCCCAGCAGGAAGCCATTCCCTGTGTCCTGTCCCTCCATCCCTTGTCCCAGGTGCCTCTCCAGGAGCTGCTCTTGGGGTGGAGGACATTGAGGTGCTCTGGATGGTGGGAACTGCAGGGTTTCCAAAAACAAGGAGGCAGAGTGACACCATCCCAAACAATCTGACGCCATCTCAGTCTGGGCTTGGCTTTGGAAGCTCTTCTGAAGCTGCTCGGGGTCAGGAACCCGCTGGGGAAGCCTTTTTGGGGTTTTTGGGATGTCCTGGTGGTTCACCCAGGGGTTGTCAATCTGTGACCCCCGGTGGCTTTTGGTGCAAAAATGGTGAAGAACCTGGAGGGAGCAGAGGAAAAGAGGATTCTGATGGAAAACTGCTGGGGTTTTAGGGAAGACACCGGGGGAGAGTGATGGGAGATCCTACAGTAAAGGATTATCCAGGAATTACTGGTGATCCCATCTAGGTGGGAGATGATGGAGCACCTCCAGGATCCCTTTGGATCTCCCAAACTTTGCTTTTTTAGCAGATCCATGGATCTCCACGAGGAACATCCACAGTGCAAATCCCAAATCCTTGTGACGAGAGAAAGGATCCGAGAAAGAGACCAGGAAAACTCTGGAATGCTTGGATTGGGCTGGGTTAGGGATTGGATTTAATCAATTCCTTCACTGGAAGGGTTGTCCAGGGTGGAGGGATTTAAAATCCACGTGGATGTGGCACTTGGGGACACAGATCCCTGCTGGTCTTGGAGAACTTCTCCAACCTTAACAATTCCATCATTCCATGAATGAGGCCTAAGGAAAGCACAAGTAGGAAGCAGAGTATCAACACATCCTGGCCATAAAACCAGCAGGGTCAGGCTGGAAAATCCCATTCCCTCATGGGGCTGAAGCCAGAAAAGGTTCCATAAAAAAGGAATCCCACAGCCTGGATAAAGCTGGGGATGGGGAGAAGGTGTTTGAGTCTCTCTGAACTTCTCCACGAGGAGAATTCCAGTGCTGTCAGAGAATCTGGTGCTGGAATCCCAGAGCCTGGATAAAGCTGGGAATGGGGAGAAGGTGCTTGAGTCTCTGTGAACTTCTCCACGAGGAGAATTCCAGTGCAGTCAGAGAATCTGATCCTGGAATCCCACAGCCTGGAATCCCACAGACTGGATAAAGCTGGGAATGGGGAGAAGGTGTTCGAGTCTGTCTGAACTTCTCCACGAGGAGAATTCCAGTGCTGTCAGAGAATCTGATCCTGGAATCCCACAGCTGGGAATGGGGAGAAGGTGCTTGAGTCTCTCTAAACTTCTCCATGAGGAGAATTCCAGTGCAGTCAGAGAATCTGATCCTGGAATCCCACAGCCTGGATAAAGCTGGGAATGGGGAGAAGGTGTTTGAGTCTCTCTGAACTTCTCCACGAGGAGAATTCCAGTGCAGTCAGAGAATCTGATCCTGGAATCCCAGAGCCTGGATAAAGCTGGGAATGGGGAGAAGGTGTTTGAGTCTCTCTGAGCTTCTCCACGAGGAGAATTCCAGTGCAGTCAGAGAATCTGATCCTGGAATCCCACAGCCTGGATAAAGCTGGGAATGGGGAGAAGGTGCTTGAGTCTCTCTGAACTTCTCCACGAGGAGAATTCCAGTGCAGTCAGAGAGGATGTGGGAGAACAGGGGATTGATTCCTGCAGGGATGAGGGACATGGGGGATACTGGGACACACTGGGATGTGCCAAATGCCATCCCAGGAAAATGAAAACCAGTGGAAGAGGAAGGGGTGAGGAGGGAAAGGATCCACCCTCACCCCTGAGGGGTTGCACCTGGATTAGGGGCAGTTTTGCAAGGACAAACTTTATTTTAGGGGTGTTTTTTTTGTGTCAGAGACAAATCCTATCATAATTCCTTCAGAGCTCTGTGAGCTCCACCAGGCTCTTCCCAAAGCAAACATCCCAATTTTGGATCAGGCAGTGTTTGCAGGTTGTCAGGAAGGGACAAAACCAGGGAAAATGTTTTGCATTGGTGATTATTTTCCCTATAAGTGGGAATAATCTTCCCACTCAGTCCAGATTTGGAAAGGGGTTTGAGGTATCAAACGCCACAAAAACCCCAAGGACTGGCTGAGCACTCAAACACATTTAGAACCTGAATTCTCTGAGTTCATCTGAACTCTCCAAGTCTGATTTTCACCATTTCTCTCTCATGCAGCACCTCCTCTGTTCGAGGCTCAGCCCTGGCACATTCCTCCATCCAACCCAGGATCGGACACGGAATGAGGGAGGATCCAGAGCATCCTTCATCCAGGCAGAACAGGAATTGATCCCCCTGGCACTGGGGAAATGACAGCAAAATTCCTGCTGCCTTTGGCATCTGAACCTGTTTTCCTGCAGCTGCTGCTCCATTCCCTTTTCCTTCTGGGTACACCTGGAATTTTGACCTTGGAGAAGCTTCCTGAGATCCTTGGGAGGTTTCCCTGTGGATCATTTGGACATCCCATGGAAAACTTGGACACAGAATTCCTTTCTCAAGTTAAAGCAATTCCGTTGAGACGGCAAGAAGGAAATCCAATCCCACACTCTGGATTTGCACGTGGATCCACCAGGAGCTGGAATTTCAGAGATTGGGAATCCCAGGCTCTCCCTCTCATTTTCTGCAATTTGGGAAATTCCCAGGAAATGCAACAAAGAGCAGGTTTTGAGGATAAGAGCATTGAAAGCACAGAGAATTTAATTTACCCCAGAGAGCTGGGACAAAACTGAACCTTTCTCCACGTGAGGAAAAATCATGGCAAGCACACAAATCCCCAGCATTTATGGGCAAAAATCACATTTGAGAGGAAATTCCAACCACCAGGCACAGAGTCACAGAACTATTAAGGATGGAAAAGATCTTTTAGAGCACCAAATCTCTTTTAAATCACCAAATCCCTTTTAGATCACCAAATCCCTTTTAGATCATCAAATCTCTTTTAGATCACCAAATCCCTTTTAGATCACCAAATCCCTTTCAGATCACCAAATCCCTTTCAGATCACCAAATCCCTTTCAGATCACCAAATCCCTTTTAGATCACCAAATCCCTTTTAGATCACCAAATCCCTTTTAGATCATAAAATCCCTTTTAGATCACCAAATCCCTTTTAGATCACCAAATCCCTTTTAGATCACCAATCTCTTTTAGATCACAAAATCCCTTTTAGATCACCAAATCCCTTTTAAATCACCAAATCCCTTTCAGATCACCAAATCCCTTTTAAATCACCAAACCCCTTTTAGATCACCAAATCCCTTTTAGATCACCAAATCCCTTTTAAATCACCAAATCCCTTTCAGATCACCAAATCCCCTTTTAGATCACCAAATCTCTTTTAAATCACCAAATCCCTTTCAGATCACCAAATCCCTTTTAGATCACCAAATCCCTTTTAAATCACCAAATCCCTTTTAGATCACAAAATCCTTTTTAGATCACCAAATCCCTTTTAGATCACCAAATCCCTTTTAAATCACCAAATCCCTTTTAGATCACCAAATCCCTTTTAAATCACCAAATCCCTTTTAAATCACCAAATCCCTTTTAGATCACCAAATCTCTTTTAGATCACCAAATCCCTTTTAGATCACCAAATCCCTTTTAGATCACCAAATCCCTTTTAGATCACCAAATCCCTTTTAAATCACCAAATCCCTTTTAGATCACCAAATCTCTTTTAGATCACCAAATCCCTTTTAGATCACCAAATCTCTTTTAGATCACCAAATCCCTTTTAGATCACCAAATCCCTTTTAAATCACCAAATCCCTTTTAGATCACCAAATCCCTTTCAGATCACCAAATCCCTTTTAAATCACCAAATCCCTTTCAGATCACCAAATCTCTTTTAAATCACCAAATCCCTTTTAGATCACCAAATCCCTTTTAAATCACCAAATCTCTTTTAAATCACCAAATCCCTTTTAGATCACCAAATCCCTTTTAGATCACCAAACCCCTTTTAAATCACCAAATCCCTTTTAAATCACCAAATCCCTTTTAGATCACCAAACCCATTTCCTCAAACCACATCCACAGGTTTTCCATTCAGTGGAATGAAGATTCCATTCTTTCCATGAAGAAATTTGTTGAATATCCAACCTGACCCTGCCCTGGTGCAACTCAAGGATGTTTCAATGTGGATTTAGAGGGAATTTCTGCTCTGTGAGCAGATGAATCTGCCTCACCTGAGGGTTTCATGGATTTGGGGATCACCTTGGCATTCCACAGTGTCTAAATCATTGATTTTACAGCTCAGTAAATATTCCCATCAATATTCCCTGGAATTGTGCAATTCCCAGATCAGATTCATGTTCCAAACATGGAAATGATGTCAGTGGTTTATTTTTTTCCATCAATATTCCCTGGAATTGTGCAATTCCCAGGTCAGATCCACGTTCCAAACATGGAAATTGTGTCAATGATTTATTTTTTTCCATCAAGATTCCCAGGTCAGATCCATGTTCCAAACATGGAATTTGTGTCAGTGGTTTATCTTTTCCCATCAATATTCCCTGGAATTGTGCAATTCCCAGGTCAGATCCACATTCCAAACATGGAAATTGTGTCAGTGGTTTATCTTTTCCCATTGATATTCCCTGGAATTGTGCAATTCCCAGATCAGATTCATGTTCCAAACATGGAAATTGTGTCAGTGGTTTATCTTTTCCCATCAATATTCCCTGGAATTGTGCATTTCCCAGATCAGATCCACATTCCAAACATGGAAATTATGTCAGGGATTTATCTTTTCCCATCAATATTCCCTGGAATTGTGCATTTCCCAGATCAGATTCATGTTCCAAACATGGAAATTGTGTCAGTGATTTATTTTTTTCCATCAATATTCCCTGGAATTGTGCAATCCCCAGGTCAGATCCACGTTCCAAACATGGAAATTGTGTCAGTGGTTTATCTTTTCCCATCAGTATTCCCTGGAATTGTGCAATTCCCAGGTCAGATCCATGTTCCAAACATGGGAATTATGTCAATAGTTTAACTTTTCCCATCAGTATTCCCTGGAATTGTGCAATTCCCAGGTGAGATTCATGTTCCAAACACGGGAATTGTGTCAATGGTTTATCTTTTCCCATTGATATTCCCTGGAATTGTGCAATTCCCAGGTCAGATCCACATTCCAAACATGGAATTTATGTCAGGGATTTATCTTTTCCCATCGATATTCCCTGGAATTGTGCAATTCCCAGATCAGATCCACGTTCCAAACATGGAAATTGTGTCAGTAGTTTATCTTTTCCCATTGATATTCCCTGGAATTGTGCAATTCCCAGGTCAGATCCACGTTCCAAACATGGAAATTTTCTATCGATATTCCCTGGAATTGTGCATTTCCCAGGATCTGAGTGGTCTTGGACAGGCTCCGTGCCTTCAGAGCATCTTAAGTGCTCACTGCACATTTTAAAGCTTAAACCATGTGATTTATATTTTTTTTTTTTGCATTTGTTTTTGTATTTTATATTAAAAAAGTTCTGAATCAGAGAAGGTTTTACAACGATGCTGTAAAATAACAAACAGAACTGTCCAGGAGCGTGTTGAGTTATCCTTGGGACAGCAGCAGACCTGGAGAGATGAATCAGAATCAAATCAGATGTGCTTATGCTGCCTGTAAACGTGTTTCACATCCTTCCTGAGCTCTGCAATTTGAAATGGAGAGGGGAAAAACAAAAAATCTCTGGGGCAAAACACACGGAGTGCCTCAGAATGGCAGCCCTGGGTACAGCCCCGCTCAGATGTGGGCAGCAAACCCATCCCAAAACTCCAGCTGGGCTCCCTGGTGCTCCTTGCCCTGGAGGAACGGCAGAGCTGGGAGCCAAAGTGAAAATTTCCTGAAAAAGCAGAAATCTGGGGGGAAAAAAGACTTTTGTGGAGGTGGGAGGATTTTTGGGAATGCCAAAACGGAGAGGAGGGAAGTGGGAGCAGGAGCAGAGCAAATCTCAGCGGCGGTGTTGGGGAGTGAGGGGTTAATGGAAGGTTCTGGAAGAGCGTGGAGACCTTGTGGCAAAGGGAGAGCAGCCAGCAGAGGAAATAAATGCAAGATCAAGAGCTGCTGTAATCAGGGCATGGAGCTGATAAGGAGCAGGGGGCAGAGCTCAGCCACTGCCAGCATCTCCCTTCAGTTTAATCTGTAATTTAGTGGGGGTTTTTCCTTGCTGTGTTTTCATCCAGGTACCCACCAGAATCCAGGATTGAGCAGGATGGCACCAGGGAGGAGATTTGGGAGCTGGTGCCACCAGCAAAGCCCTGGCAAACAGCACCAGCCTGGCTCAAGGTCCTTCCCAATGAAGGAATCTCTGTGCAAAATCCAAACTTAAATAAAGATTTGGCCAAGAAATAAATCCTCCAGAACCCCATTCAGATCCCATTCAGATCCCAGAGCTCCCAACAGGGAAAACACCCTCAGAACTCCTCAGCCATGAGAGTGGTGCCAAAATTCCCCACAGCAGCCCCTGGATAAGGAGATTTTCCAATTTTGACCATCCCACAAGTCCCCCCAGCAGGTCCTGTGGCCACAGCCAGCATCTACCTTCAGTTTAATCTGTAATTTAAGGGTTTTCCCTTTCTGCCTGTTCTGTGCTCCTCCACAGCCCTGTGTTTTCAAGAAATTCCAAGAAATAAATCCTCCAGAACCTCATTCAGATCCCATTCAGATCCCCAGCACACAACAGGGAAAACACCCTCAGAACTCCTCAGTCCTCACAGTGGTGCCAAAAATCCCCACAGCAGCCCCTGGATAAGGAGATTTTCCAAGGAAAAATCTCCCTATCCAGGAGATTTGACCATCCCACAAGTCCACAATTGTAAAACTGTAAAAAATACAGTTTAATCTGTAATTTAAGGTTTTTTTTCCTTGCTGCCTGTTCTGTGCCCCTCCACAGCCCTGTGTGTTCATCCAGGATTGAGCAGGATGGCACCAGGGAGGAGATTTGGGAGCTGGTGCCACCAGCAAAGCCCTGGCAAACAGCACCAGCCTGGCTCAAGGTCCTTCCCAATGAAGGAATCTCTGTGAAAAATCCAAATTTAAATAAAGATTTGGCCAAGAAAGAAATCCTCCAGAACCGCATTCAGATCCCATTCAGATCCCACAGCTCACAACAGGGAAAACACCCTCAGAACTGCTCAGCCATGAGAGTGGTGCCAAAAATCCCCACAGCAGCCCCTGGATAGGGAGATTTTCCAATTTTGACCATGCCACAAATCCCCCAGCAGGTCCTGTGGCCACAGCCAGCATCTCCCTTCAGTTTAATCTGTAATTTTAGGTGTTTTTTCCACTGAAGGAGCTGAATCCTGGCCACAAAGAGAAATAAATTCAGCCTTGCCTGTTGAGCTCAAGTGTCCCTGACCATCCCAAGCAACAACCCAGCTCCAGGAGCACAAGAAGCAAAAGCTCTGATTCATCTCCAGCCCCGTTTTCTGCACCTCTCCAAATGCAACTCGAGCAACTCCCACAGAACTCCATTCACCCAGCACTTAGAGTGAGTTTTATGGTTTATTTTCATCCAGGCAGCATTTCCTCTCTGCTCAAGGTAGGTTTGTGACCCACCAGAATCCAGGGATTGAGCAGGATGGCACCAGGGAGATTTGGGAGCTGGTGCCATCAACAAGGACCTGGCAAACAGCACCAACCAAACAATTGCCAATTCCCCAAACAGGAGTAGACAAAATCCCTCTCTCCAGAAGCTCGTGTGAGTTTTAGAAGTGGCTGGATATTCACAGAAGAACCCTGAGCGGATTTTATGGGATTGATGCAGAATTTGGGATGCAAGAGACCCCAGGTCCAACCTCCTGCTTTAAGCAGGGTCAGATCCGGGATCATCCCAGGTTGCTGAGGAATTTAGGGCTTCCAAATCCTCCCAAGGAAGAGAGGGCACAACTGCTGCGTGTGGGACATTGTGACACTTCAGGAATCATGGAAAATCCTGAGCTGCAAGATCATCAAATCCAACACCTTGCTCTGCACAGACACCCCAAAAATCCCTCCCTGGGAGCGTTGTCCTGGAGCCTTGGGAATGTCACCATTCCCTGGGGATCCTGCTCAGCGCCCAACCCTTTAGGGAAGAACCTTTTTCCATAAACCTTTTCCCAATAAACCTTTTTTCATAATCCAGTCTCCCCCCGGTTGTGCAGGGTTTGCATTCAGGGACCCCCTCAGCCTCTTTCCCCCCTCAAACACCCCGTTCCCCTTCCCTGCTCCCTCCTCCGTGCACTCCCCGGGAACCCGCGGGTCTCCAGGAGGGATTTTTCTCCCTTTGTCAGGAAAACTCAGCCGGTTTTTCCCTCCTGGAATCGATGTTTTGCTACCACCTAGCGCTGAGGGGCGCGGCCTCCTCAGGCCCTCAGGGCGGATCTCAGTCCCGGCGGGAATTGGGGAACGAGACCTCGGGGAAAAAACTAGATTTAACGGGGAAATAGGATGATGCCACTTACTGTGAATTTCAGAAATTGTCCCTTTTCAGTCGGTTTTTCCCTCCTGGAGTTGATATTTTGCTACCACCTAGCGCTGAGGGGGCGCGGCCTCCTCAGGCCCCCGCGTTTTCCTCTCAGGGCGGATCTCAGCACCAGCGGGAATTTGGGAACGAGATCCCGGAGAAAACTGGATTTAACGGGAATATAGGATGATCCCGTTATTGTGAATTTCAGAAATTGTCTCTTTTAAACTGTTTTTTTTTCCTCCTGGACTCGATGTTTTGCTACCACCTAGTGCTGAAGGGGCGCGGCCTCCTCAGGCCCCGTGGTTCCCCTTAGGACGGATCCCAGCATCAGCGGCAATTTGGGAATGAGACCCCGGAGAAAACGATTTAAACGGGGAAATAGGATGATCCCACTACTGAGAATTTCCGAAATTGACCCTTTTCAATCATTTTTTCCTCCTGATGTTTTGCTACCATCTAGTGCTGAGGGGGCGCGGCCTCCTCAAACCCGCGTGGTTCCCCTCAGGGCGGATCTCAGCACCAGCGGGAATTTGGGAACGAGACCTCGGGGAAAAACTGGATTTAACGGGGAAATAGGATGATGCCACTACTGAGAATTTCAGAAATTGTCCCTTTTCAGTCGGTTTTTCCCTCCTGGAATCGATGTTTTGCTACCACCTAGCGCTGAGGGGGCGCGGCCTCCTCAGGCCCGCGTGGTTCCCCTCAGGGAGGATCCCAGCACCAGCGGGAATTTGGGAATGAGACCTCGGGGAAAAAAAAAATGGATTTTAACGGGGAAACAGAACAATCCTAATATTGTGAATTTCAGAAATTGTTAATTTTCAATCGGTTTTTCCCTCCTGGAGTTGATATTTTGCTACCACCTAGCGCTGAGGGGGCGGGGCCTCCTCAGGCCCCCGTGTTTCCTCTCTCAGCACCAGCGGGAATTTGGGAACGAGATCCCGGAGAAAACTGGATTTAACGGGAATATAGGATGATCCCCTTATTGTGAATTTCAGAAATTGTCTCTTTTAAACTGGTTTTTCCCTCCTGAACTCGATGTTTTGCTACCACCTAGTGCTGAGGGGGCGCGGCCTCCTCAGGCCCCCGTGGTTCCCCTCAGGGAGGATCCCAGCATCAGCGGGAATTTGGGAATGAGACCCCGGGGAAAAACTGCATTTTAACGGGAAAATAGGATGATCCCACTACTGAGAATTTCAGAAATTGACCCTTTTCAATCGGTTTTTCCCTCCTGATGTTTTGCTACCATCTAGTGCTGAGGGGGCGCGGCCTCCTCAAACCCGCGTGATTCCCCTCAGGGCGGATCTCAGCACCAGCGGGAATTTGGGAACGAGATCCCGGAGAAAACTGGATTTTAACGGGAAAATAGAATGATGCCACTACTGAGAATTTCAGAAATTGTTCATTTTCAATCGGTTTTTCCCTCCTGGACTCGATGTTTTGCTACCACCTAGCGCTGAGGGGGCGCGGCCTCCTCAGGTCCTGTGAGGTTCCCCTCAGGGCGGATCCCAGCACCAGCGGGCATTTGGGAACGAGACCCTGGAGAAAAACTGGATTTTGACGGGGAAATAGGACACTCCTATTATTGTAAATTTCGGAACTTGTCCCTTTTTAATCATCAGCTGTAAGAGCAGCCAGCAGGATGTTTTTATACCCTGGGAGTGCTGTGTCCAGGTGCTGGGACAGGAGGATCCTGGAGCAGCTCCAGTAAAGATGGGGAAAGGGCCTGGAGCATCTCCCTGGCCAGGAAAGGCTGAGGAAGCCGGGGCTGTTCAGCCTCCAGAGGAGATAAATGAGAGGGAACCTCATCCCTGGGTGTCCCTGTGTGCAGGGAGGGCTCAGAGCAGGGCCCAGCAATGGCACCAGAGCCACGGGCAGGGAATGATCCCAGCAATTCCACCTGAATATGAGGAAGAATTTCTGCCCTGGGCAGTGCCCAGCTCTGAGGCTGTGGAGTCTCCTCCCTGGGATATTCCAGAGTTGCCTGGACACACTCCCGTGCCCTGGGCTCTGGGTTGGCCCTGCTGGATGGAGCAGGGAGGTGGCACCAGTGACCCTCTGCGGTCCCATCCAGCCTGACCCATCCCGGGGCTCTGAGAATCTGCAAATTCTGTGAGGGTGTGAGCCTGAGATTCTGTGATCGCCTGGGTCTGTGACTTTGTGATTTTATGAGTCTGTGATTTCTTGATTCTGTGAGTCTGTAAGGCCATCATTCTCTGAGTCTGTAGTTCTGTGATTTTTGTGAGTCTGTGATTCCATGATTCTGTAATTTTGTGATTCTGTAATGCCATGATTCTGTGATTCTGTGAGTCTGTGATTCCATGATTCTGTGAATCTGTGACACTGTAAATCCATGATTCTGTAAGTCTGTGAATCTGGAATTCCACGATTTTGTGATTCTGCGAGTCTGTCATTCCACAATTTTGTGATTCTGACTGTGGCTCTGAGATTCCATCATCCTGTGATTCACAATTCCACATTCTGCCCTTCTGAACTCTGGCTCTCTGACACTGTGATTCCGTGATTCCATGATTCCATCACTCTGCAATTCTGGGGTTCTCTGGGTCTGTGAGTCCATGATTTTGTGATTCTGACTGATTCTGAGATTCTGTGACTCTGAGATTCCATGATTCCATCACTCTGCAGTTTTGGGATTCTGGGAGTCTGTGATTCCATGATTCTGTGAATCTGTGACACTGTAAATCCATGATTCTGTAAGTCTGTGAATCTGTAATTCCACGATTTTGTGATTCTGCGATTCCACAATTTTGTGATTCTGACTGTGGCTCTGAGATTCCATCATCCTGTGATTCCACAATTCCCCATTCTGCCCTTCTGAACTCTGGCTCTCTGACACTGTGATTCCATGATTCCATCGCTCTGCAATTCTGCGGTTCTCTGGGTCTGTGAGTCCATGATTTTGTGATTCTGACTGATTCTGAGATTCTGTGACTCTGAGATTCCATGATTCCATCACTCTGCAGTTCTGGGATTCTGGGAGTCTGTGATTCCATGATTCTGCGAATCTGTGACACTGTAAATCCATGATTCTGTAAGTCTGAGAATCTGTAATTCCATGATTCTGTCATTCTGAGAGTCTGTGATTCCACGACTTTGTGATTCTGACTGTGGCTCTGAGATTCCATCATCCTGTGATTCCACAATTCCCCATTCTGCACTTCTGAGACTCCGACTCTCTCTCACTGCGATTTAGGGATCCTGCAATTCCCTGATTCCTTGATTCCCTAATTCCACGATTCCTTCATTGATTCCTTAGTGACTCCTCGATCTGCGCTACTCCGCCTTCACCGGACACCTCAACATCCCACAAACACCATCCAACGGAGCATCCAAACGATGCCCACACGGGCAGGAGCACCGGGAGACCCCAAACCCCCTCCCCAGACACAGGGGAACCCCCAAAAATCCAGGATTTCCCCCCAAAATCCAGGATTTCCCCCCAAAATCGCGCGGGGTGTCCCCGGTCCCCCTCTCGGTGCGGTCCCGGTGCCCCCCGGTGGCTGATGGCGGAACTCCAACCCCCGTTTACGGCGCTTTCGCGACGGCGCGGGCCGGTGGCGCTTTACGGCAGCGCGGCGGGCCTGAGGCCGCGGGATCCGCCGGGATGAAGCAGAAAAAGAAAAATGGGAAAGGTAAAAGATAAAATAAAGAGACTTGAGCGGCTGGAGCGTGTCCGGGGGAGGGAATGGAGCCGGGGCACGGGCGGCTGAGGGAGCTGAGGGGGCTCAGCCTGGAGAAAAGGAGGCTCAGGGGGTTCTGCAGAGCTCCCTGGCGTGAGGGGACGGCCGGGGACGGCGTGAGGGGAAACGGCCTCAGGCTGTGCCAGGGGAGGTTTAAATTGAATAACAGGAGGTTTAAATTGAATAACAGGAGGTTTAAATTGGATAACAGGAGAGATTTCTAACCTTAAAGGGCTGTCTAGGGCAGGGGTGGAGTACCCACCCCCGGGGGGATTTCAAATCTCTGTGGATGTGGCACTTGGGGACACGGGTGGCTCTGGAATTGCTGGGAATGGTTGAATTCCGTGCTCTTTTCCAGTTTGAACCATTCCACGGTTCCGTGGCAGGAATTTTCAATTTTAAATTTCCATTTAAAATCCCCGTGGATGTGGCACTTGGGGTGGCTCTGGAATTGCTGGGAATGGTTGAAT
>CM077465.1:1195451-1228140 GCA_039654755.1 Calcarius lapponicus | reverse complement strand
GTTTCTAGGCTGTGTTTTGGGCTGGGTTTTTGGGCTGTTTTGAGGGGAGTTTTGGGCTGTGTTTTTGGTTTCTGGGCTGGTTTTGGGCTGTGGTTTTTTGGGTTTCTGGGCTATGTTTTGGTTTCTAGGCTGTGTTTTTGGCTCTGTTTTTGGGCTGGTTTTTTGGACAGTTTTGGGGGGGATTTTGGGCTGTGTATTTGAGTTTCTGGGCTGTGTTTTGGTTTCTGAGCTGTGTTTTTTGTTTCTGGGCTGTGTATTTGAGTTTTTGGGCTGTGTTTTTGGGCTGTGTTTTGGTTTTCTGGGCTGTTTTAGGGGATTTCTGGGCTGTGTTTTTGAGTTTCTGGGCTGTGTTTTTGGCTGTTTTTTTGGGCTGTTTTGAGGGGGTTTTTGGGCTGTGTTTTTGGTTTCTGGCTGGTTTTGGGCTGTTTTTTTGGGTTTTTGGGCTGTGTTTTGGTTTCTGGGCAGTGTTTTTTGGTTTCCGGGCTGTGTTTTTGGTTTCTGGGCTGTGTTTTGGTTTCTAGGCTGTGTTTTGGGCTGTGTTTTTGGGCTGGTTTTTTGGGCTGTTTTGGGGAGGGGGTTGGGCTGTGTATTTGAGTTTCTGGGCTGTTTTTGGGCTGTTTTAGGGGATTTCTGGGCTGTGTATTTGAGTTTCTGGGCTGTGTTTCGCTTTCGGGGCTGTGTTTGTTGGGCCGTCCCTGCGGTGTCACCCTGCGGTGCCGGGGGGGGGTTGGGGACAGCGCCCCTCCCGCGCTGGGCCCGCATTGCACAAGGCTGGGGGGGAACGGGGGGGCTGGGCCGGGCTTGTCTGGGCTTTATTTCGGTTTTATTTGGGTTTATTTGGGTTTTATTTGAATTTATTTCGGTTTTTATTTGGGTTTATTTCGGTTTTATTTGGGTTTATTTCGTTTTTATTTGGGTTTTATTTGGGTTTGTTTTTTTAATTTGGGCTCATTCGGCTTTATTTGGATTTATTTTGGATGACTTTGGGCGTGTTTGGGTTTCCTTTGGGAATTGCACAATCCCGGAGGAGGCGGCGGCTCCCACGGGGGGGGGGGGGGGGGGGGGGAAACCGGGGCCGCTCCTTTTTTTGGGGGGGTTTGGGGGGGGATTTGGGTCCCGCCCGGGGAATTCCGCCCGCGGTCACCGCGCCGGAGCCCCCCCGAATGCCCAGGGACCCCCAAAAACCCCCCCTGAGACCCCTAAACCTCCCCGCAATGCTCAGGGACCCCCAAAACCCCCCCAGTGCTCCCTCAAATCCCCCTGTGCCCCCTGAACACCCCCCTCAATGCCCAGGGACACCCAAAACCCCCCAAAGACCCCCCAGTGCCCCCCCAAACCCCCCAAAAGGAGCCAGGGAGCCCTCAATGCTCAGGGACCCCCAGTGCCCCCAAACCCACAAAACTCTGTAAACCCCCCTCCCCCACCCCCCCATTTCCCGCTCTGGGTTTGTTTGGTTTGGGGGGGGCGGGGCAGGGGGGGGGAGGGGATGAGTCACAGTCCCGTGAGGGGGGGGGAGGGGTGGGCCCGGCCCTGCCCCCCCCCCTTGTCCCTGTTCCTGCCCCCCCCTTAGACCCCCTGTACCCCCCTGTTCCTCCCTGTCCCCTGTTCCCCTCCTTGTCCTTGTCCTTGTCCCTGTACCCCCCCATCCCTGTCCCTGTCCCCTGACACCCCCCTGTCCCTGTCCCCCCGTCCCTGTCCCCCCGTCCTGGTCCCTGCCCACCCTGACCCCCCTTGTACCCCCCCTGTCCCTCCCTGTCCCCCCCATCCCTGTCCCTGTCCCCCCCGACGCCCCAGTCCCCATCACTGTCCCTGTCCCCTGACACCCCCCGTCTCTGTCGTCCCTGTCCCTGCCCACCCTGACCCCCCTTGTACCCCCCTGTTCCTCCCTGTCCCCTTCCTTGTCCCTGTCCCCCCCTGACGCCCCAGTCCCCATCCCTGTCCCTGACCCCCTGTCCCTGGCCTCCCTGTGCCACCCTGTCCCTCCCTGTCCCCTGTCCCCCCCATCCCTGTCCCCCCCCCGATGCCCAGTCCCCATCCCTGTCCCCTGACACCCCCCTGTCCCTGTCCCCCTGTCCTGGTCCCTGCCCTTGTACCTCCCCGTCCCTCCCTGTCCCCCCCCATCCCCTGTCCCTGTCCCCCCTCCGAAACCCCAGTCCCCATCCCTGTCCCTGTTCCCTCTGTCCCCTCCTGTCCCCTGGCCCCCCCGACCCTGACACCCCTGTCCCTCCCTGTGCCCTGTTCCCCACCCTTGTCCTCATCCCTGTCCCCCCCTGATGCCCCAGTCCCCCATCACTGTCCCCGTCCCTGTCCCCTAACACTCCCTGTCCCTGACCCCCCTGTACCCCCCTGTCCCCTCCTGTCCCCTGTCCCCCCCATCCCCAACCCTGACACCCCCTGACTCCCCCTGTACCCCCCTGTCCCTCCCTGTCCCTGTCCCCTCCCCTGACGCCCCAGTCCCCATCACTGTCCCTGTCCCCTGACACCCCCCCGTCTCTGTCGTCCCTGTCCCTGCCCACCCTGACCCCCCTTGTACCCCCCTGTTCCTCCCTGTCCCCTTCCTTGTCCCTGTCCCCCCCTGACGCCCCAGTTCCCATCCCTGACCCCTGTCCCTGGCCTCCCTGTGCCACCCTGTCCCTCTTTGTCCCTGTTCCCCCCCTTGTCCTTGTCCCTGTTCCCCTCTGACGCCCCAGTCCCCATCACTGTCCCCATCCCTGTACCCTAACACTCCCTGTCCCTGACCCCCCCTGACTCCCCTGACCCCCCCTGTCCCTCCCTGTCCCCGGTCCCTGTCCCTCCACCCCTGACACCCCAGTCCCCATCACTGTCCCCGTCCCTGTACCCTAACACTCCCTGTCCCTGACCCCCCCTGACCCCCCCTGTACCCCCCTGTCCCTCCCTGTCCCCTGTTCCCCTCCTTGTCCCTGTCCCCCGTCCCTGTCCCCTGACACCCCTCATGTCCCTGTCCCCCCTTGTCCCTGTCCCTGCCCCCCCGAACCCCCTGTACCCCCCTGTCGCTCCCTGTCCCCTGTTCCCCCCCTTGTCCTTGTCCTGTCCCCCCCTGTGCCCCCCTGTCCCTGTCCCCCCCTGACACCCCAGTCCCCATCACTGTCCCTGTCCCCTCCTGTCCCCTCCCCCAGACCATGGCGCTGTCCCCGTCCCCTCCTGACCCCCCCTTGTCCCTGTCCCCCATCCCTGACACCCCGGCCCCTCCTGTCCCCCCCGACCCTCATGTCCCTGTCCCCATCCCCTGTCCCTGTCCCCCCCGATGCCCCAGTCCCCATCGCTGTCCCTGTCGCTGACCCCCTGTCCCCCCTGTCCCCTGTCCACCCCTGACCCCGCTGTCCTTGACCCCATCCCTGTCCCTGTCCCCCCCTGTTGCCCCATCCCCATCTCTGTCCCCTGTCCCCCATCCCTGTCCCTGACCTCCCTGTCCCACCCTGTCACCCTGTTCCCTCCTGTCCCCTGTCCCCTCCAATCCCTGTCCCTCCCGACCCTTTGTCCCTGTCCCTGACCCCCCCTGTCCCACCCTGTTCACCGCTGTCGCTCCTGTCCCCTCCTGTCCCCAGTCCACCCCTGACCCCCATGTCCCTGTCCCACCCCATCCCTGTCCCCTCCTGTCCCTGTCCCCAACACCCATGTCCCTGTCCTTGACCCCCCATCCCACCCTGTCCCCTGACCCCCATGTCCTCCATCCCTGTCCCTTCCTGTCCCTGCTCCCCCTGTCCCCCCTGTTGCTGTCCCTACCCCTGTCTCACCCTGTCCCCCCCCGTGCCCCCCGTCCCTGTCTCTGTCCCCTGTCCCCTCCTGAGCCCCCTGTCCCTGACCCTGTCCCTTGTCCCTGGCTCCCTTGTCCCCTCTCCCTGTCCCCTCCTGTCCCTGTCCCCAGACCACGGCGCTGTCACTGTCCCCTGTCCCTCTCGCTGTCCCCAGACCATGGCACTGTCCCTGACACTGTCCCTGTCCCCATCCCTGATCCTGTCCCTGTCCCCAGGCCATGGCGCTGTCCCTGACCCCCCTGTCCCCCGTCCCTGTCCCCAGACCATGTCCCTGTCCCCTCTCCCTGTCCCCAGACCATGTCCCTGTCCCCTCTCCCTGTCCCTGTCCCCAGGCCATTTCACTGTCCCTGTTGCTGCCGCTGTCCCCTGATCCTGTCCCTCTTGCTGTCCCCAGACCATGGCACTGTCACCTGTCCCCCTGTCCCTCACCTTGTCCCTGTCCCCAGGCCATGGCGCTGTCCCTGTCCCCTGTCCCTCTCACTGTCCCCTGTCCCCTGTCCCCAGGCCATGGCGCTGTCACTGTCCCTGTCCCTCACCCTGTCCCCTGTCCCTGTCCCCAGGCCATGGCACTGTCCCTGTCCCCTGTCCCTCACCCTGTCCCCTGTCCCTGACCCTGTCCCCTCTCCCTGTCCCCTGTCCCTGACCCTGTCCCTGTCCCCAGGCCATGGCGCTGTCCCTGTCGCTGTCGCTGCTGGCGCTCCTGGCCCTGGGGGGGGCGCAGGCGCTGCTGCCCCCCGGGGAGCTCCGAGGTGAGGAAGGGGTTAAATCGGGGGGGTTTGGGTTAAATTTGGGGTGTTTTAGGTTAAATTTGGGGGGTTTGGGTTAAATGTGGGGGGTTTAGGTTAAATTTGGGGGGGGTTGGGTTAAATTTGAGGGTGTTTGGGGTTAAATTTGGGGGGTCTGGGGAGGGGGGGGTCACGGGGTCTCATTTGGGAGGGTTGGGGACAGTGGGAGGGTCTCGGGTTTTAATTTTGGGGGAGTTGGGGTCACAGGGTCTCATCTTGGGGGGAGGGGGGAGGGTCACACCCCGGGGAGGGTCACAGGTTTTAATTTTGGGGGGTTTGGGGATTGGGGGGTCATTTTCCCCCAATTTTCCTCCATTTTCCCCGAATTTCCCCGCGATATTTCCCCACTTTCCCCCTCAGTTTCCCCCCATTTTCTCCTGACTTTTCCCCAATTTTTCCCCATTTTCCCTCAATTTTCCCCCAATTTTCCCCTGATATTTCCCCACTTTTCCCCCAATTTTCCCCAATTTCCCCACAACTTCTCCCCATTCTTCCCCCACTTTCTGTCAACTTTTCCCCATTTTTTCCCATTTTCCCCCAACTTTTCCCTCAATTTTCCCCCAATTTGCCCCTGACATTTCCCCAATTTTCCCCCAATTTTTCCCACTTTCCCCAATGTTCTTTCCCCGCCTTTCCCCTGCCTTTTCTCCACTTTTCCCATAATTTTCCCCAATTTCCCCCGACTTTTCCCCATTCTTCCTCCACTTTCCCCCCGATATTTCCCCACTTCTCCCCTGATATTTCTCCACTTTCCCTCTACTTTTCCCCATTTTTTCCCCATTTTCCTGACTTTTCCCTCAATTTTCCCCTGATTTCCCCCTGATATTCCCCCACTTTCCCCCCAATTTTTCCCTATGTTTTCTCTGTATTTTCCCCCATTTACCCCCCACCTTTCCCGCACTTTCCCCCCAATTTCCTCCCAATTTTCCCCCATATTTTCTCTCTGTTTCCCCTTCTTTCCCCGCACTTTTCCCCACTTTTCACCCCGATATTTCCCGCCCCGCTGCAGAGCTGTCGGCCGCGGGCAGCCGCGTGGTGGACGCGGAGGTGGAGCGGGCGCTGCAGGGCGTGCGCAGGATGCAGGAGCTGGTGCAGCGCAGCGACCGCGGGCACCAGGAGCTGCTGCGCTCCCTGCAGCAGGCACAGCGCGGCAAGGAGGTGTGGGAACGGGATTGGGATTGGGAATATGGGATTGGGATTGGGATGGACTGGGAATGGGATTGGGATCGGGATTGGGGACAGGAATGGGAATGGGAACAGGAATGGGAGTGGAGCACAGTGGCTGCGGGCACCAGGAGCTGCTGCGCTCCCTCCAGCAGGCACAGCGCGGAAAGGAGGTGGGAATGGGATTTGGGATTTGGGAATATGGGATTGGGATTGGGATGGACTGGGAATGGGATTGGGATCGGGATTGGGGACAGGAATGGGAATGGAGCGCAGCGACCGCGGGCACCAGGAGCTGCTGCGCTCCCTGCAGCAGGCACAGCGTGGCAAGGAGGTGTGGGATTGGACTGGGATTTGGAATGGGATTTGGGATTGTGATGGGGGTCAGGGATGGGGTTGGTAATAGGGATTTGGGATTGGGATCAGGAATGGGAATGGGAGTGGGGTGCAGCGGCCGTGGGCACCAGGAGCTGCTGCGCTCCCTGCAGCAGGCACAGCGTGGGAGGGAGGTGGGAATGGGATTGGGAATATGGGATTGGGATTGGGATTGGGAAGGGGATTTGGGAATGGGAATGGGTGAAGGATGGGATTGGGAAGAGGATTGGGGTGGGAACGGGAATGGGAGTGAGCGCAGCTGCTGTGCTCCCTGCAGCAGACACAGCGTGGGAAGGAGGTGTGGGAATGTGATTGGAAATGGGGTCAGAGAGGGGACTGGGAATGGGATTTGGGATCAGGAACGGGAACGAGAGTGCAGCGCAGTGGCCGTGGGCACCAGGAGCTTCTGCGCTCCCTGCATCAGGTACAGCGTGGCAAGGAGGTGTGGGAATGGGATTGGGATTTGGGATCAGGATTGGGAATGGGATTGGGAACGAAGATCAGGATTGGGAATGGGAATGGGATTTGGGATTGGGAATGGGATGGGAACAGGAATGACCTCAGCTGCCATGGACACCAGGAGCTGCTGCGCTCCCTGCAGCAGGCACAGCGTGGCAAGGAGGTGGGAATGGGATTTGGGATCAGGATTGGGAATGGGATTGGGACAGGATGGGTATGGGAATGGGAATAGGAATGGGCATGGGATTGGGATCAGGATTCGGATGGGCCAGGAATGGGAATGGGATGGGGATGGGGATGGGCTGGGCATGGGATGGTCTGGGAATGGGGAATGCCATCCCGGGAATGGGGGAAGCTGTCCTGGGTCCTGGAATGTCCCGAGAGTCTGGGAATGCTGTCTCAGGGGTCGGTGTGTCCTGGGAATTGGGAATGCTGTGTCAGGATCGGTGTGTTCCAGGAACAGGGATTGATTGCTGTGTCAGGGGTTGGTGTGCCCAGGGAATGCTGTGTCAGGGATTGGAGTGTTCCGGGAACAGGGAATGCTGTGTCATGAACTGGATGTCCTGGGAACTGGGAATGCTGTGTCAGGGATTAGATGTTCCGGAGCTGGGGATGCTGTGTCAGGGGTTGGGGTGTCCCGGGAACGGGGGATTGTTATCCCGGGAACAGGGAATGCTGTGTCAGGGATCGCTGTGGCCGTGGGAACAGGGAATGTTATCCTGGGGATTGCTGTGTTCCCGGAATAGGGGATGCCGTGCAGGGATCGGGGTGTCCTGGGAATCTGGGAATGCCGTGCTGGGATTGGGGTGTCCTGGGAATCTGGGAATGCTGTGCTGGGATTGGGGTGTCCTGGGAATCTGGGAATGCTGTGCTGGGACTCTGCCACTCCCAGGACTCTGGGAATAGCATTGCTGGGGATCGGAGTGTCCCAGGTCTCTGGGAATGCCGTGTAGGGAGTTGGGGTGTCCTGGAGCTCTGGGAATGCCGTGCTGGGACTCAGCTCCTCCCAGGGCTCTGGGAATGCCGTGCTGGGGATCAGGGTGCCCTGGGAATCTGGGAATGCTGTGTGGGAGTTGGGGTGTCCAGGGGTTCCAAGAATGCCAGGATTGGGAATGCTTAGGAATTTTGTGTCCTCTGGGAATGCTTCTGAATTGTGTGTCCTGGAACTCTGGGAATGCCATGTGGGAGTTGGGGTGTCCTGGGAATCTGGGAATGCTGTGCTGGGGATTGGGATGTCCCAGCGCTCTTGGAGTGGCAGGATTGGGAATGCTTCTGAATTGTGTGTCCTGGAACTCTAAGAATGCTTGGGAATTGTGTGTCCTGGAACTCTGGGAATGCCATGTGGGAGTTGGGGTGTCCCAGGGGTCCAGGAATGCCATGCCAGGGCTCGGCCACTCTCAGGACTCTGGGAATACCATGTTGGGGATTGGTGTGTTCTGGGATTCTGGGAATGCTGTGTGGGAATTGGGGTATCCTGGAATGCTGTGCTGGGATTGGGGTGTCCCGGGGCTCTGGGAATGCCGTGTGGGGTTGGGGTGTTCTGGGAATCTGGCAATGCTGTGCTTGGACTCAGCCACTCCCAGAACTCTGGGAACGCCATGCTGGGCATTGGGGTGTTCTGGGAATCTGGGAAGGCCAGGATTGGGAATTGTGTGTCCTGGATCCCTGGGAATGCCACGTAGAAGTTGGGTGTCCTGGCACTCTGGGAATGCTGTGTGGGGGTTGAGTTGTCCTGAGATTCTGGGAATGCCGTGCTGGGGATTGGGGTGTCCTGGGATTCTGGGAATGCTGTGCCAGGACTCAGCTGCTCCTGAGGCTCGGGGAATGCCGTGCTGGGATCAGGGTGTTCTGGATTTCTGGGAATGCTGTGTGGGGATTGGGGTGTCCCAGGTCTCTGGGAATGCCGTGCTGGGGATCGGGATGTTTTGGGAATCTGGGAATGCCGTGCTGGCACTCGGCTGCTCCCAGGACCCTGGGAATGCCGTGCCAGGGTCGGGGTGTTCCAGGGCTCTGGGAATGCCGTGCTGGGGATCGGGATGTTCTGGGAATCTGGGAGTGCCGTGCTGGGACTCGGCCGCTCCCGGTGCCCTGGGAACGTGGCTCTGAGGGCGGCATTCCCGGCAGGAAGCGGTGCAGCTGGCGCGACAGAAGGAGCGGGAGCTGTCGGCGCGGGGCGAGCGCTGCAACGCCTCGGTGCAGGCGCTGTGGGAGAGCTGCAAGCCCTGCCTGCGGCAGCGCTGCCTCCGCTTCTACTCGCGCACCTGCCGCAGCGGCGCCGGCTGGTGGGACGCCAGGTGAGCCACCACGCCGGGGAAACGCACCCGGAAACAGCGGGGAAACACCGGGGAAATAATGGGGGAAGCAGCGGGGAAATAATGGGGAAACACTAGGAAGCAGTGGGGAAATAATGGGGAAACACCAGGAAACAGTGGGGAAATACTGGGAAACACCAGGAAACAATGGGGAAGCAGTGGGGAAATGAAATAATGGGGAAACACCGGGAAACACTGGGGAAGCAATGGGGAAATAATGGGGAAACACCGGGAAACACTGGGAAGCAGTGGGGAAATGAAATAATGGGGAAACACCGGGAAACACTGGGGAAGCAATGGGGAAGCAATGGGGAAACACCAGGGAAACAATGGGGAAACACCAGGGAAACAATGGGGAAACAATGGGGAAATAATGGGGAAATAATGGGGAAACATCAGGAAACAGTGGGGAAGCAATGGGGAAATGAAATAATGGGAAAGAGCGGGAAACGCCGGGGAAACAATGGGGAAACAATGGGGAAATAATGGGGAAACACTGAGAAACAGTGAGGAAGCAGTGGGGAAATGAAATAATGGGGAGACACCAGGAAACGCCGGGGAAACAATGGGAAAACAACAAGGAAATATCAAGAAAACAATGGGGAAGCAATGGGGAAATAATGGGGGGAACACTGGGAAACATTGGGGAAGCAGTGGGGAAATGAAATTATGGGGAAACATCAAGAAACGCTGGGGAAACAAAATTATGGGGAAACATCAGGAAACTCTGAGGCAATACTGAGAAAATAATGGGGAAGTACCAGGAAACACCGGGGAAACAATGAGGAGACAGCGGGGAAAAACTGGGGAAACAGCAGGAAACAATGGGGAAACACTGGGAAAACGGTGGGGAAACAATGAGGGAACAGCAGGGAAATACTAGGGAAACACTGAGGAAATACTGGGAAACAGCGGGGAAACAACAAGGAAATAGCAGGAAACAATGGGGGAATGGTGGGGAAACACCAGGGAAACAATGAGAAAACAGTGGGAAATAATGAGGAAACAGCGGGGAAAAAACAGGGAAGCAAGGGGAAAAAATGGGAAATACCAGGAACATAGTGGGGAGACAATGGGAGAAAACCAGGGAAACAGCAGGGAAATAACGGGGGAGCACCGGGGAAATACCATTAAGATAGCAGGGAAACAGTGGGGAAAGAACCAGAGAACAACAGGGAAACAGCAGGAAAACACTGGGGAAATGATGGGAAACAACAGGGAAACACTGGGGAAATACCAGGGGAACAGTGGGGAAATATCAGGAACACACCAGGAAACAGTGGGGAAACAGTGGGGAAAAAATGGGGAAATACCAGGAACGTAGCGGGGAACCAGAGAGGAAACAACAGGAAACTGTGGGGAGATACTGGGAAAATACCAGGAAAACACCAGGAAACAGTGGGGAAACACCAGGGAAAAGACGGGGAACAATGGGGAAACACCAGGGAAACACCAAGAAAACAATGGGGAAAAAACAGGGAAACAACAGGGAAGCAGTGGGGAAACAACAGGGAAAACACCGGAAAAAAATGGGGAAGCACCAGGGAAACAACCGGGAAACAACTGGGAACAGCCAGGTTTTGATCCCATTCCCAGGGGGTTTCCAGGTGCAGGATCCCACATCACACAGGGATACCAGGAAAGGGGGATTTTACCCTGACCCTGTTCCCTGAGGGTCTCCAGGTGTGGGATCCTGGGAATGGCTGGGGTTTCTTCCCCTTCCCAGAGGGTCTACGGTGCAGGATCCCACATGGCACAGGGATGCCAGGAATGGGGGATTTTGCCCTGATCCCATTCCCAGAGGTTTGGCAGCTGAGGGATCCCACAGCAATCAGGGATACCAGGAAAGAGGGAATTTGCCCTGATCCCATTTCCAGAGGGTCTCCAGGTGCAGGATCCCACATGGCACAGGGATTGTGGGTATGGCCAGGTTTTGATCCCGTTCCCAGAGTGCATGATCCCACATGGCGCAGGGATCCCAGGTTCTGACCCCATTCCCAGAAGGTCTTGGTGCAGGATCCCACATCACACAGGGATCTTGGGAATGGCCGGGTTTTGATCCCATTCCCAGAGGGTCTCAGGTGCAGGATCCCACATGGCCCAGGGATCCTGAGAATGGCCAGGTTTGGGATCCTGGGAATGGCTGGGTTCTGACCCCATTCCCAGAGGATCTCCAGGTTTGGGATCCTGGGAATGGCCGGGTTTTGATCCTGTTCCCAGAGTGCATGATCCCACATGGCCTGGGGATCCCAGGTTTTGATCCCATTCCCAGAGGGTCTCCGGTGCAGGATCCCATATGGCACAGGGATCCTGAGAATGGCCAGGTTTGGGATCCTGAGAATGGCTGGGTTCAGACCCCATTCCCAGAGGGTCTCCAGGTGCAGGATCCCACACGGCCCAGGGATCCCAGGTTCTGACCCCATTCCCAGAGACTCTCAGGTGCAGGATCCCACATGGCACAGGGATGCCAGGAATGGGGGATTTTGCCCTGATCCCATTCCCAGAGGTTTGGCAGCTGAGGGATCCCACAGCAATCAGGGATACCAGGAAAGAGGGAATTTGCCCCGATCCCATTCCCAGAGGGTCTCATGTGCAGGATCCCACACGGCACAGGGATTGTGGGTATGGCCAGGTTTTGATCCCGTTCCCAGAGTGCATGATCCCACATGGCCCAGGGATCCCAGGTTCTGACCCCATTCCCAGAAGGTCTTGATGCAGGATCCCACATCACACAGGGATCTTGGGAATGGCCGGGTTTTGATCCCATTCCCAGAGGGTCTCAGGTGCAGGATCCCACATGGTACGGGGATCCTGAGAATGGCCAGGTTTGGGATCCTGAGAATGGCTGGGTTCTGACCCCATTCCCAGAGGATCTCCAGGTTTGGGATCCTGGGAATGGCCGGGTTTTGATCCTGTTCCCAGAGTGCACGATCCCACACGGCCCAGGGATCCCAGGTTTTGATCCCATTCCCAGAGGGTCTCAGGTGCAGGATCCCATATGGCACAGGGATCCTGAGAATGGCCAGGTTTGGGATCCTGAGAATGGCTGGGTTCTGACCCCATTCCCAGAGGATCTCCAGGTGTGGGATCCTGGGAATGGCTGGGTTTTTATCCCTTTCCCAGAGGGTCTCATGTGCAGGATCCCACATGGCACGGGGATCCTGGGAATGGCCGGGTTTTGATCCCATTCCCAGAGTACACAATCCCACGTGGCCCAGGGATCCCAGGTTCTGACCCCATTCCCAGAAGGTCTTGGTGCAGGATCCCACATCACACAGGGATCTTGGGAATGGCCGGGTTTTGATCCCATTCCCAGAGGGTCTCAGGTGCAGGATCCCATATGGCACAGGGATCCTGAGAATGGCCAGGTTTGGGATCCTGAGAATGGCTGGGTTCTGACCCCATTCCCAGAGGATCTCCAGGTGTAGGATCCCACATGGCACAGGGATCCTGAGAATGGCTGGGTTCTGACCCCATTCCCAGAGGGTCTCAGGTGCAGGATCCCACATGGCATGGGGATCCTGAGAATGGCTGGGTTTTGATCCTGTTCCCAGAGGATCTCCAGATGAGGGATCCTGGGAATGGCTGGGGTTTTCCCCCCTTCCCAGAGAGTCTCAGGTGCAGGATCCCACATGGCTCAGGGATCCTGGGAATGGCCGGGCTTTGATCCCGTTTCCAGAGTGTGGGATCCAGCATGGCCTGGGGATCCTGGGTTCTGACCCCATTCCCAGAGGGCCTCCAGGTGTGGGATCCTGGGAATGGCTGGGTTTTTTCCCCCTTCCCAGAGGGTCTCAGGTGCAGGATCCCACACGGCCCAGGGATCCCAGGTTCTGACCCCGTTCCCATTCCCAGCTGGAGGAATTCCTGAACCACTCGTCTCCCATCTCCATCTGGGTGGACGGCGAGCGCCTGGACTCGCTGCTGGAGCGCGACGAGCGCCAGGAGCGGCAGCTGCAGGACCTGGAGGAGCGCTTCGGCCTCATGGAGGACGGCGTCCAGGACATCTTCCGCGACAGCTCCCGCGTCCAGGGCCGCCTCCACCCCTTCTTCCAGGCGCCCTTCGGTGGCTTCCGCGAGGCGCTGGGGCCGCCGGTGCAGCGGCTGCGCCTCCCGCGCCGCTCCCGGCGCTTCTCCGGGGACTTCTTCCCGTTCTTCCCGCACCGCCACGGCGGCTTCCAGCAGCTCTTCCAGCCGCTCTTCCAGATCACCCAGCGCATGCTGGAGGACGCCCAGGGCAGCTGGGAGAATCCCACCGGAGAGTTCGAGACAGGTGGGAATGGAGGGGAGCGGGATGGCGGGTGGGGGATCCCAAATTCCGGTGGGTTTGGGGAGAAGAGTGGCGGGAAATCCTCGAAACTTCCGAGGATTCTGAGAAAAGATTCCCAGAAAATGCTTTGCAACTTGGGAGGATTTGGAGGATTCTGAGAAAAGATTCCCAGAAAATCCTTGGAAACTTTGAAGGATTCTGGGAAAAGATTCCCAAAATATCCTTTGCAACCTTGGAGGATTCTGAGAAAAGATTCCCAGAAAATCCTTTGCAAGTTTGGAGGATTCTGAGAAAAGATTCCCAGAAAACCCTTTGCAAGTTTGGAGGATTCTGAGGAAAACTTCTCAGAAAATCCTTTGAAACTTTGGAGGATTTGGAGGATTCTGGGAAAAGATTCCCAGAAAATCCTTTGCAACTTTGGAGGATTTGGAGGATTTCCTAAATGGAATTCCCATGGAAATCTGGGAATCATGAACTCTGCTGGTGGTGGGCTGGGATTTGGGGTGTTGTCCCACCTCAATCCCAGCTGCCGTCATGGGAATGGGGTTTTTTTGGGAATGTTGCAGGTGTTTGGGTTTTCTGGGAATATTGCAGGCTGTTTTTTTTAAGGAATGTTGGAGGTATTTGGGTTTTTTGGGAATATGCAGGTGGTTTTCTTAGGGAATACTGCAGGTGGTTTTTATGGGGAATATTGCAGGTGTTAGGTTGTTTTTGGGGATTGCTGCTGATGTTATTTGGTGTTTGGGTTTTTCTTGGGATTACAGCCGATGTTTTTTCGGTGTTTGTTTGTTTTGGGATTGCAGCTGATGGTTTTTTTTTGCTGGGTTTTTTTTTGGGGGATTACAGCTCATGTCTTTTTGGTGATTGTTTTTTTTGGGAATGTCGCAGCCGGTGCCGTCACCGTCTGCCAACGCAGCCCTGGGGATGGGAGGGGCCCAAATTCCAAGGAAAAATCCCTTTTCTGGCACCTGGGGGGACCTGCTGGGGCTGGGGGGAGATTTGGGGTGCTGAGGCCGGCCTGGAATTCCCGCAGAATCCCGGAATTTCAGCAATGACCGGATGGTTTGCCGGGAGATCCGGCGGAACTCGGCCGGCTGCCTGCGGATGCGTGATGAGTGCGAGCAGTGCCGGGAGATCCTGGCCCTGGGTGAGCCGGGAACGGGAAACGGGAAATGGGAAACAGGGATGAGGGTGGGAATGGGAATGTGAAATGGGGATGGGAATGGGGGTGGGAATAGGAAATGGGAATGGGGATGGGAATGGGGATGGGAATGGGAAATGGGGAATGGGGATGGGAATGGGAATGGAAAACTGGAAATGGAAGAATGGGAATGGGGACAGGGATGCAGACAGGGATGGGAATGGGGATGGGGACAGGATGGGAATGGGGGTAGGCATGGGAGTGGGGATGGGGACAGGGAATGCGGACAGGAATGGGGATGGGAAAGGAGATGGAAAACTGGGAATGGGAATGGAAAACTGGGAATGGGAGAGGATGAGGATGGAATGGGAAAGAGAATGGGAATGGAACAGGAATAGGCATGCAGATGGGAATGGGAATAGGGATGGGAATGGGGATGGGAACGTGGATGGAACTGGGAATGGGGATGGGAACAGGGACAGAAATTGGGATGGGGATGGGAACAGGGACAGAAATGAGGATGGGAATGGCAATGGGGATCAGGGATGGAAATGGCGATGGGAACGGGGATGGGAATGGGAACAGGGATGGGAACGGGAATGAGGACATGAATAGGGATGGGGGACGGGGATGGGGCTGGGGGTGGGGAATGGGAACAGGGATGGGGATGGGAACAGGGACAGGAATGGTGATGGGAATGGGAATGGGGACAGGAACAGGGATGGGGACGGGAACTGGAATCGGAACAAGGATGGGGATGGGAATGGGGACAGGGATGGACATGGGGATGGAGACAGGAACAGGGATGGGAACAGGAACAGGGATGGGCATGGGAGTGGGGATGGGAATGGGAATAGGGAATGGGAATGCGGATGGGGATGGGAATGGGAACAGGGGTGGGGGGTGCAATTCAGAGTTTGCAGTGCATGGGGTGTGTTGGGGGGGTTTGGGGTGCATTTTGGGGTGTGGGGGGATGGGACGAGACAGGATGGGATGGGATGGGGTGGGGTGGGATGGGGTGGGTTGGGATGGGACGGGATGGGATGGGGTGGGATGAGATGGGGTGGGTTGGGATGGGACGGGATGGGATGGGGTGGGATGAGATGGGGTGGGTTGGGATGGGGTGGGTTGGGATGGGACGGGATGGGATGGGATGGGAGGGGATGGGATGGGATGGGATGGGATGGGACGGGACGGGACAGGACGGGACGGGACAGGACGGGACGGGACGGGACAGGACGGGATGGGGTGGGATGAACCCCCCAGGGCCGTGCTGACCCCATCCCACCCCGTCCCAGACTGCGGGCAGGAGGATCCCTCCCAGCAGGAGCTGCGGGAGCAGCTGGAGGACGCCGTGCGCGTGGCCGAGCGCTTCACGCGCCGCTACGATTCCCTGCTCCGGGAATTCCAGGAGGAGATGCTCAACACCTCCGGCCTGCTGGACCAGCTGAACCGCCAGTTCGGCTGGGTGTCCCGCCTGGCCAACCACTCCATGGGCTCCGACGGCTTCCTGCAGGTCACCACGGTGAGGCCGGCGGGATGGGGCCGGGATCGGGGCCGGGAACGGGGGGCGGGAAGGCGGAAAGTGGGACAGGGCCACAAAGGGCTCTTTGTGCGCCGGCCGGGAATCTCTTGGCAGAGCCGGATGCCGGGATGGGAGCCAAGGTCAGGGGCCCGCCTGGGGCTCTCCCGCGGCCGCTCCGACCTCACAAACTCAGATTCTCCCACGGGATGATGCCGCATTCCAGGTGCTGTCCAAGGCTCCGAACCCCGAGGATCCCTCGGTGCCCCCGGACACGCAGGTGACGGTGCAGCTCTTCGACTCGGAGCCGCTGGCGCTGACCGTGCCCGGGGACATCCCCTGGGACGACCCCCGGTTCATGGAGAGCGTGGCCCAGCAGGCGCTGCAGCGCTTCAAGGAAAACGCCGTGTGAGTCCTGTGGGACCTTCCCAAACCCCCCCGAGGGATAACAGCGCGCTCATCCCGGGTTTTTTCCTCGTTTCCAGAGAGTAGCCGGGCAATGCCGCCGCCGCCCCTCCGGATCCCCCTTCCCGGGGGGAATTCTCAGCATCGCTGCCACCTCTCCCCTCCTGACCCTTCCTGCTGCCAGGACCCTGCAGGGCCCCAGATGGAAAATAAAGGTAGAGCTGAACACGTGGAACTGCCTACAGAGTTTTTGGGATCATCCTGTGGGAAAAAGGAGGAAAAACAGCCTCGGAATTTTCCATAATTGCGTCATTGCGGAATTGTGGAGCTGAGGAATCGGGATCCAGTCCCAAATCTGATCCCAGCAGGAGCTGCCCAGGACTGGGGACCTGTCCCCATCCTGTAGGACACAAATCCCAGTGCCAGGGCCTGTCCCCATCCCATGGACACGGATCCCAGTGCCAGGGCCTGTCCCAATTAATGGAAACAGATCCCAGTGCCAGGGCCTATCCCAGTGCCATGGACATGGATCCCAGTGCCAGGGCCTGTCCCAATTAATGGAAACGGATCCCAGTGCCACGGCCTGTCCCCATCCCATGGAAACGGATCCCAGTGCCAGGGCCTGTCCCCATCCCATGGACACGGATCCCAGTGCCAGGGCCTGTCCTCATCCCATGGACACGGATCCCAGTGCCAGGGCCTGTCCCCATCCCATGGACACAGATCCCAGTGCCAGGGCCTGTCCCAGTGCCATGGTCACGGATCCCAGTGCCAGGGCCCTGTCCTCATCCCATGGACACAGATCCCAGTGCCAGGGCCTGTCCCAGTTCATGGATCCCAGTGCCAGGGCCTGTCCCAGTTCATGGATCCCAGTGCCAGGGCCTGTCCCAGTTCATGGACACGGATCCCAGTGCCAGAGCCTGTCCCAGTGCCACGGACACGGATCCCAGTGCCAGGGCCTGTCCCCATCCTGTAGGACACAAATCCCATTGCCAGGGCCTGTCCCCATCCCATGGACATGGATCCCAGTGCCAGGGCCTGTCCCAGTTCATGGACACGGATCCCAGTGCCAGGGCCTGTCCCCATCCCATGGGACATCCAGGATCAACTGGATCCCACCGGGATGGGATGTCCAGCCCCTCATGAGCCAGGGAAGAGCTTCCCTGTGAAGGGAACTGCCAGGTCCTGATCCCCCTGGAAGAGATCCTGGGGACAAAATCCTGCTGGGACACCCCGTGGGACAGTCCCTGTCCTCTGCCATCCCTGAGAATTCCCAAATTCCTCCAGGATTTCCCCATGGAATGAGCCAGAAGCAGAGGGGCTTTATTCGGAACATGATTTGGGGAATGGACTGGACCCAGCCCCAAACCCATCCCAATCCCAATTCCAAACCCATCCCAATCCCAAGCCAGTCCCAATCCCATCCCAATGCCCTGGGAATGGAGCAGAAGCTCCAGCAGAGCTCGCTCAGGGTCCGTATCCCACCGGGAAGAGCTGGCACAGCTGACATTCCCTGTGGGGACAATTCCTAATCCCAATCCTTGGCAATATTCCCGAGGGCAAATCCTGCTGGGACACCCTGGGGGAACAGTCCCTGTCCTCTCCCATCCCTGAGAATTCCCAAATTTCTGCGGTGTCCTCCCGGAGATTCCCATGGAACGAGCCAGAGGGGCTTTACTGGGAATATGGCTTGGGAAGGGAGTGGATCCAGCCCCAAACCCACCTGAATCCCAATCCCAACCCAATCCCAATCCCATCCCAATCCCCTGGGAATGGGGCAGAAGCTCCAGGAGCACCGGCTGTAGGTCCGTATCCCACTGGGAAGAGCCAGCACAGCCTCTCCACCCCTGGCTGACATTCCCTGCGGGGACAATTCCCAATCCAAATCCCCAGCACACTGAACCCAAGAACATTCCTGAGGGCAAATCCTGCTGGGACACCCTGGGGGGACAGTCCCTGTCCTCTGCCATCCCTGAGAATTCCCAAATTTCCACAGGATGCCCCCGGAAGTGCTCATGGAATGAGCCAGAGGCAGAGGGGCTTTACTGGGAACATTGGGTGGGGAGTGGGGGGCTGCAGCCCAAATCCCACCTCAGTCACAATCCCAAACCCATCCCAATCCCATTTCCAATCCCATTTCCAATCCCAGTCCCAGTCCAGTCCCAATCCCAACCCCCTGGGAATGGAGCAGAGGCTCTGGCAGAGCCGGCTCTGGGTCCGTATCCCACCGGGAAGAGCCGGCACAACCTCTCCACCCCTGGCTGACATTCCCTGTGGGGACAATTCCCAATCCCTGGGAACATTCCCAAAGGCAAATCCTGCTGGGACAGTCCCTGTCCTTTGCCACCCCTGAGAATTCCCAGATTTCTGCAGGAATCCCCCCCTGGAGATCCCCATGGAATGAGCCAGAGGCAGAGAGGCTTTATTGGGAACATGGGTTTGGGAAGGGAGTGGATCCAGCCCCAAACCCATCCCAATCCAGCCCCAAACCCATCCCAATCCATCCCCAAACTCATCCCGATCCAAATCCAGTCCCAATCCCGTCCCAATCCCTTGCAAATGGGGCAGAAGCTCCGGGAGAGCCGGCTGTGGCTCTAGTCCCAATTCCAATCCAGTCCCAATCCCCTGGGAACGGGGCAGAAGTTCCGGGAGAGCTGGCTGTGGCCCCAATCCCAATCCCAATCCCAGTGCAGTCCTAATTCCACCCCAATCCCTTGGGAATGGGGCAGAGGCTCCAGGGGAGCCAACTCTGGGTCCGTATCCCACCGGGAAGAGCCGGCACGGCTGACATTCCCTGCAGGGACAATTCCCAATCCCAATCCCCGGGATGCCAATCCCAAGGAACACCCGCTCATCCCTGGATGCTGCCGCCATCTCCGTCCCCTCCCAGCAGCGCTTCCCTCTCCTGGTCACTCCCGCTGTCCCCGGCGTTCCCGGCGCCGCACAGCGCGCGGTGCAGGCCGTTGTAGAGCGCGGCCCCGGCCAGGAGCAGGGCGAATCCCGGGATCTGGAGGGCGTGGAAGCGCTCCCAGCGCAGCGCCAGGCTGAGCGCCCAGACCAGCAGCGTGCGCAGGCTGTCCAGCACCGTGCGCGTGGTGGCGCTCAGCTCCCGCGTCACGCTGATCCCCGCGAAGTTGAAGAAGGAGATGCTCCCGATGTTGCCCAGCAGCGCCGCCAGGATCAGGGGGGTCCCGGCGGATCTGGCACCAGGCGTCCGCCGGATCCTCCAGGACGCCGCGGGGGTTCCCCGAGAGCCGCCCGGCCGGGATGAAGGAGAGCGGCACCAGCAGCAGCGCCAGGATGGAGAAGCCAAAAAGACCTGCGGGGAATTCCCGATTTTATCACGGATCATCCCGAAGTGGGATTTCCGTGGAATTCCCCTGGGAATGGGGCAGAGGCTCTGGGAGAGCTGGCTGTGGCCCCAATCCCAATCCCAATCCCATCCCAATTCCCTGGGAATTGGGCAGAAACTCTGGGAGAGCTGGTTGTGGCCCCAGGCCCAATTCCAATCCCAGTCCCAATCCCAATCCAGCCCCAAACTCATCCCAATCCAAATCCAGTCCCAATCCCACCCCAATCCCCTGGGAATGGGGCAGAGGCTCCGGAAGAGCTGGCTGTGGCCCCAGTCCCAGTCCCAATCCCAATCCCAATCCCAATCCAGGCCCAATCCCACCCCAATCCCCTGGGAATGGGGCAGAAGCTCTGGGAGAGCTGGCTGTGGCCCCAGTCCCAATCCCAGTCCCAGTCCCAGTCCCAATCCCAATCCCAGTGCAGTCCTAATTCCACCCCAATCCCTTGGGAATGGGGCAGAGGTTCTGGGAGATCTGGCTGTGGCCCCAATCCCAATTCTAATTCTAATTCTAATTCTAATTCTAATTCTAATTCTAATTCTAATTCTAATTCTAATTCTAATTCCAAGTCAAATCCAATCCCAATCCCATCCCAAGCCCCTGGGAATGGGGCAGAGGCTCCGGCAGCACCTGTGGGTCCGTATCCCACCGGGAAGAGCCGGCGCAGCCTCTCCACCCCTGGCTGACATTCCCTGCGGGGACAATTCCCAATCCCAATCCCAATCCCAATCCCAATCCCAATCCCTGGGAACATTCCCAAGGACAAAGTCTTCTGGGGGACAGTCCCTGTCCTTTGCCACCCCTGAGAATTCCCAGATTTCTGCAGGAGATCCCCATGGCATGGGCCATGGGATTTCCGTGGGATTCCCATTGTCGGGGATTCCGGGGATTTCTGGGATTTAAGGGAATCGCGGACCTTCGGTGCCCACGGCGCGCAGTGGGTGCACGTCGTGGCTGAAGATGAATTTCTCCTCCAGCACCATCTGGATGGACACGATGGCCTGGGCCAGCAGGATCAGGAGGTCACCTGGGAAAACAGGGAAAACCGGGATAAGAACAGGGAAAAAAACAAGGAAAACAGGGATAACAACAGGGGAAACCCAGATATCTGGGAAAACCCAGATAACAACAGGGATAACAACTGGGAAAACAGGGAAAACAACAGGGAAAATCATGATAACAACAGGGGAAAAACAGGGAAAACTGAGATAGCAACACGGAAAACCCAGATAACAACAGGAAAAACAACAGGGAAAAGAACAGGGAAAAGAAGAGAGAAAAGAACAGGGAAAACAACAGGAAAAACCAGGGTAAGAACAGGGATAACAACAGGGAAAACAGGGAAAAGAACGGGGAAAACAAGGAAAACAACAGGGAAAAAACAGAGAAAAAACAGGGAAAATCAGGAAAATGGGGAAAACAACAGGGCAAACAGGGAAAACAACAGGGAAAAGAATGGGGAAGAGAACAGGGAAAAGAATGGGAAAGAGAACAGGGAAAACAGAGAAAAGAACAGGGAAAATAACAGGGAAAACAACCAGGGGAAACTGGGATAACAGGGAAAACAACATGGAAAACAACAGGGAAAATTGGGATAAAACAGGGAAAACAACTGGGAAGACCGGGAAAATGAGTGCAGATGAGTCGAGGGGCTGGCTGGAACTATAATTAAGACAGTGAAATACTGCATGCTTTAGTTAAGATTTTAAATAAATTAAGGAGTTAAGTTAGAAATGTCGCTTGCAGGAATCACGTACTCCGGTTAAAGAGTAACAAAAATACCCGGAAAAGTAAAATTAGGAATGTCAGGGGATAGTGAGGAAGATGATTTTCTTCCTCCCATACACTCATCCCTCATTTCAAACCCCACCAATCCAATTAAGGGAGAACAATTACGCAGCCGTAATGAATATTCAGCTGATTATAATACAGGTAATGAATATGTATGATGTGTCCTTAAAAACCGTGTGAATCTGTAAAATGTTTTTGGATAAACAGCAGGAATCTGTGACTCCCCATGAATGGCTCTGGGAAAATATTCCAATATTCTGCTCCTGCCCGTGCTGTAATAAACACCGTTCTTTCCAGCTTTAATTAGTCGGGAAGTCGTTTGTCTGAGCTTCAGTGATCCCCCAATTCCAAGGAATGATTCCCCAGTTCCAAGGAGTGCTCCCCGTTCCATTCCAAGGAATGATCCCTCAATTCCAAGGAGTGATCCCCCCATCCCAAGGAGTAATCCCACTGTTTTAAGGAGGGACCTCCACAATTCCAATGAGCGATCCCCCCATCCCAAGGAGAGATTCCCCCATTCCAAGAGGTTTTCCCACCATCCCATGGAACGATCCTGCCATTCCATGGAGTGATCCTGCCATTCCAACAAGTGACCTCCCCAGTTCCATGGAGTGATCCCCCCATTTCAAGGAGCGATCCCACCATTCCAAGCTTTCCTGCCATCCCAAGGAGGGATCCCACCATTCCAAGGAGTGTTCCTGCCATTCCAATGAGTGATGCCCTGCAATTCCAAGGGCTTTTCCCATTATTCCAAGGAGTGATCTCCCCATCCCATGGAGTGAACCTGCCATTCCAAGGACTTTTCCCACCATTCCAAGGAGCGAACCCGCCATTCCAAGAAGTTTTCCCATCATCCCATGGAATGATCCTGCCATTCCAAGGAATGACCCCCCAGTTCCATGGAGTGACCTCGTCACTCCAAGATGTTTTCCCGCCATCCCATGGAATGATCCCGTCATTCCCAGGAGTGATCCCACCACCCCAGAGAGTGACCCCACCATCCCAAGGCCATTCCACTGCCCCAGCATTCCCGGGATACCCATGGTGCCAGCCCATGTCCCGCTGCCCTGGTATTCCCAGGATTCCCATGATGCCAGCCCGTGCCTGGTGCTCCGGCATTCCCGGGATACCTGTGATGATGTCAGCCTGTATCCCAGTGCCCTGGCATTCCCAGGGTACCCACGGTGCCAGCCCATGTCCCACTGCCCTGGCATTCCCAGGGTACCCGCGATGCCCTGTGATGCCCTGGCATTCCTGGGATACCCGTGATGAGATCGGCCAGCCCATGTCCCACTGCCCCGGCATTCCTGGCATTCCCAGGATAGCCACGATGCCAGCCCGTATCCCACTGCCCTGGCATTCCCAGGATACCCGCAAGGCCACAGGATGCCCCGGCATTCCCGGGATACCCATGATGATGTCAGCCAGCCTGTGTCCCACTGCCCCAGAATTCCCAGGATACCCGCAATGCCAGCCCGTGTCCCACTGTCCCGGCATTCCTGTGATGCCAGCCCATGTCCCAGTGCCCTGGCATTCCCAGGACATCCACGATGCCACGGGATGCCCTGGCATTCCCAGGATTCCTGTGATGCCAGCCCGTGTCCCACTGCCCCGGCATTCCCGGGATACCCTCAATACCATGGGATGCCCTGGCATTCCCGGGATACCCATGATGATGTTGGCCAGCTCGTGTCCCACTGCTCTGGCATTCCCGGGATACCCGTGATGATGCCAGCCCGTGTCCCAGTGCCCCAGAATTCCTGGGATTCCCCAGGAATTCTCCTGTCATTCCCAGAATTGTGATGCCAGCCCGTGTCCCACTGCCCCGGCATTCCCGCGATTCTGGTGATGCCAGCCTGTGTCCCAGTGTCCCGGCATTCCTGGGATACCCACGATGCCCTGGCATTCCCGGGATACCCATGATGATGCCAGGCCATGTCCCACTGCCCCAGCATTCCCAGGATACCCACGATGCCCCGCAATGCCCCAGCATTCCCGGGATACCGGTGATGACGTCAGCCAGCCCGTGTCCCAGCGCCCCGGCATTCCCAGGATACCCGCGATGCCCCGGCATTCCTGGGATACCGGTGATGATGTTGGCCAGCCCATGTCCCACTGCCCCAGCATTCCTGGGATACCCGCGATGCCCCGGCATTCCCAGGATACCCGCGGTGCCCCACAATGCCCCAGCATTCCCGGGATACCCGCGATGCCCTGCGATGCCCCAGCATTCCCGGGATACCCACGATGCCCCGGCATTCCCGGGATACCCATGATGATGCCAGGCCATGTCCCACTGCCCCGGCATTCCCGGGATACCGGTGATGACGTCGGCCAGCCCGTGCCCGGTGCCGCCGGGGTTCCCGCGCAGATCCGCCACTCCCACCAGCGCCAGCCCCAGGATGGTGAGCAGGATTCCCGCCCAGTGGCTCCACTCCAGCCTCCGGCCCAGGAACGCCACGGAGAGGAGCCCGGTGAAGATGATGAGGGAGCCCCGGAGCATCTGGAAGCTGGAGGCGCTGGTCATGTTCAAAGCTGCGGGGAAAAACGGCGGGAAAAGCACTTCAGGGCCCGAGGGAAACTTCCAGAAACTTCCAGAAATTCCCTGAAATTCCGCAATTCCTGGGAATTGCGCGGCGGACTCACCCACGTACATGATGCTGGTGCCGGCCATGTCGCACAGGGCGGGGGGCAGGAACAGCAGGGGGTTGAAGGGTCGGGATGGGGCCGGGGATGGGGCTGGATCCCGATCCCGATCCCGATCCGCGCGGCGCCGATCCCGCAGGAGCAGCAGGTAGAACACAGGGAGGCAGGAGAATTCCCCCAGGAACATCCCGGCGGCCTGGGGGACACGGGGATAACGGGGTTCAAGTGTAGGATTTGGGGTTGGAAAAGGGAATAATGGGGTTGGAAGCTGGAAATTGGAATGGGGTGACCACCTTAGGAATAGGGCTGGAAATTGCAAAAGGGGGATCACCTGCAGGAAGGGGGGCTGGAAGCTGGAAAAGGGGGATCACTGGTAGGAAAGGGGGCTGGAAACAGGAATAATGGGGTTCACCTGCAGGAATAGGGCTGGAAGCTGGAATGGGGGGATCACCTGTAGGAATGGGGGCTGGAAACGGGAAAAGGGGGATCACCTGTAGGAATGGGGGCTGGAAATGGGAATAATGGGGTTCACCTGTAAGAATGGGGTTGAAAGCTGGAAAAAGGCATCAGTGGTAGGAAAGGGGGCTGGAAACGGGAATAATGGGGTTCAAGTGTAGGAATGGGGGCTGGAAACTGGAAAAGGGGGATCAACAGTAGGAAAGGGGGTTGGAAATAGGAATAATGGGGTTCACCTGCAGGAATAGGGCTGGAAGCTGGAAAAGGGGGGATCACCTGCAGGAATGGGGCTGGAAATGGGAGAAGGGGGATCAATGGTAGGAATGGGGGGCTGGAAATGAGAATAACGGGGTCCATCCATAGGAATGGGGTCTGGAAACAGGAAAGGGGGATCACTTGTAGGAATGGGGACTGGAAATGAGAATAATGGGGTTCACCTGCAGGAATGAGGTTGGAAGCTGGAAAAAGGGATCACTGGTAGGAAACGGGGTTGGAAATGGGAATAATGGGGTTTGCCTGTAGGAATAGGGGTTGGAAGTTGGAAATGAAGAATCACCTGTAGGAAAAGGGCTGGGAATGGGAAAAGGGCCTGGAATCAGGAATGGGGTTGGAAGCAGGAATGGGGCTGGAAGTTGGAATGGGATTTGAATTGGGAATGGGGTTGGGATCAGGAATGGGATTGGAATCGGGAATGGGGCTGGAAGTGGGAATGGGACTGGAATTGGGAAGGGGACTGGGATCAAGAATGGAGCTGGGATTGTGAATGGGGCTGGGATTGGGAACAGGGCTGGGATTGGGAACGGGGCTGGGATCGGGAATGGGGCTGGGATTGGGAACGGGGCTGGGATTGGGAATGGGGCTGGGATCGGGAATCTCACCTGCAGGAAGGGGTGTTGGGGTCAGGAATGGGGCTGGGATCGGGAAGCGGGCTGGGATTGGGAACAGGGCTGGGATTGGGAACAGGGCTGGGATCGGGAATGGGGCTGGGATTGGGAATCTCACCTGCAGGAAGGGGCGTTCGGGTCGGGAATGGGGCTGGGATTGGGAATCTCACCTGCAGGAAGGGGTGCTGGAATTTGTGCTCCTCCGTCCCATCGCAGCCGGGAGCGCTGAAGTTGTCGGCCCACCTGGGAGGGGTCAGGGCAGGGACCGGGATCGGGATCGGGATCATCCCGAAATCCCGGAACTCAGGGCCGAGCCCTGGGACAGCAGCGCCCCCAGGTGACGCCGCCGGGGCCGGGACGTCCCCAGGGAAGGTGACACCGCCGGGGCTGTCCCGGCCTGAGCAGCCCTGGCTGGGATCCCGGGATTGAGTGACAGCCGGGAACGGGACACCGGGAACGGGACACCGGGAATGGGTGGGACACCGGGAACGGGACACTGGGAATGGGTGGGACACCGGGAACGGGACACCCCATGTCCCAAAAATCCGGATCCTGAGCGACAGCTGGGAACGGGACACCTCTTGTCCCAAAAATCCGGATCTGGGATCCCGGGATTGAGTGACAGCCGGGAATGGGACACCGGGAACGGGACACCGAGATTGGGACACCGGGATTGGAACATCCCGTGTCCCAAAACTCCAGATCCTGAGTGACAGCCGGGAACGGGACACCGGGAATGGGACACTCCGTGTCCCAGAAATCCGGATTTGGGATTGAGGGACACCAGGAATGGGACACCAGGAATGGGACACCCCCTGTCCCCAAAACTCCGGATCCTGAGGAACATCAGATCCATAAAATCGCTGGACGCCCCAGACCCAATCTGGGGGAAATTCCGCTTTTTTTTTGGCTGCTCCAACCCCCCTCTGGCCAAAGCAGGACCCTTTGGATGCGGATTTCCCATTCCACAGACCCCAAATGTCCCCCGGGCCCCCCCCAAAATCCAGCCGGGAATGTCCCCGACCCCGCAGGGGACCCCTCCTATGCCGGTTTTCCGCCAATCCCGGCAGATTCGGGGCTGACTCATTCCCGGGGTGTCGCAAGAGGCTTTTTTGGGACCTCACGTGTCCCCTCCGCCTCAGTTTCCCCTTCCGGGGCTGGGACCGGCCGGGATCAGCTGGGATCGGCCGGGATCAGCTGGGATCGGCCGGAATCCCGCTGGGATCGGCCGGAATGAGCCGGCCCGGCAGGTCCGCCCAGCCCGGGCAGATTTTGGGATGGCCGCGGGTTGGGAATGACGTCACTGCCGCGCTCCCCGGGATTTTGGGGTGCGGGAGGAGCCGCACGGGCACCTGGGGGGGGCTCCACCCCAAAATGGGCTGGAGGAGCCCAAATTCCTTCTCCGACCCCAAAAGGAGCCGGATCCCCCCCAGAAGGATCCCTCCATTAGGGGTGGGGACACCGAGGTGACCCCAAAACCCCGGGGGGGGGGGCAGGGAGGGGTCCCCAAGGCCACTCACGGGGACACAACCGCGACACCGGGGGGGGGGGGGGGGGGGGCGGGGCCCGGGGGATTTGAGGGGATTTTGGGGGATTTTGGGGGACTCACTTGGCCGCCAGGGTGTTGATGGAGCCGGTGAGGAGCATGAGCGCGGCCAGGCCCAGCTGGTACCGGGACCACGCCATGGCCCCCACCGGCACCGCCGCCCGCGGGGACACGCCCCCGGACACGCCCCCACCGAGGGGACACGCCCCCGGACACGCCCACACAGAGGGGACACGCCCCCGGACACGCCCACACCGAGGGGACACGCCCCCACAGAGGACACGCCCCACTGAGCACGCCCCATGAGCCGAATGTGGGATACGCCCCTGGCCACGCCCCCAAAGGGAAAACTCCGCCCCGGATCGAGCTGGCCACGCCCATGGAGCTGCAGGAGCGTGCGGAACCACGCCCCCTAATTTGCATAACCACGCCTTCACCAGGGTGCTGCCGATCCCTGGAATTCTGTCCTGGGAATTTTGTCCCGGAATTTCTGTCTTGGGGATTCTGTCCTGGGAATTTTGTCCTGGGAGTTCTGTCCCCGGGATCCTGTCCCGGAATTCTGTCCTGGGAATTCTGTCCCTGGGTTTTGTCCCGGGAATTTTATCTTGAGAATTCTGTCCCGAGGATTCTGTCCCTGGAATTCTGTCCTGGGAATTCTGTCCCGGTGATTCTGTCCCGGGAATTCTGTGTCCTGAATTCTGTCCCGAGGATTCTGTCCTGGGGGGGGGATTTTGTCCTGTGAATTCTGTTCCAGGAATTCTGTCCCGAGGATTCTGTCCCGGGAATTCTCTCCCGGGAATTCTGTCCCGAGAATTCCCATCCTGTCCCGGTGGTTCCTGTCCCGGTGCCACCGGCCCCTTGTCGCGTGCCCCCCCCGTGTCGCCGCGCGCCCGGCAGGTGGCGCTGTCAGACCGGGATCGCCGGGATCCATTCCCGGGATTCGGGACCCGCAGGGCCCGCCCGGGATAAACCTGGGATAAACCTGGGATAAACCTCTCTGTGATAAACCTGGCTGCGATAAACCTGACTGGGGTAAACCTGTGTGTGATAAACCCGCCTGGGATAAACCTGGGAAAAACCAGGGATAAACCTGCCTGGGATAAACTTGTCTGGGATAAACCTGACTGGGATAAACCTGGGATAAATCTACCCGGGATAAACCCTGGATAAACCTGCCTGAGAGAAACTTGTCTGGGATAAACCTGACTGGGATAAACCCGGGATAAACCTGACTGCGATAAACTCGTCTGGGATAGCCCAGCATAAACCTGCCCAGGAGAAACCTGTCTGGCATAAACCCGGGATAAATCTACCTGGGATAAACCCTGGGTAAACCTGCCTGAGAGAAACTTGTCTGGGATAAACCCAGCATAAACCTGTCTGGGATAAACCCGGGATAAACCTGCCTGGGATAGACTTGTTTGGGATAAACCTGGTTGGGATAAACCAGGGGTAAACCTGTCTGGCATAAACCTATCTGGGATAAACCTGGGATAAACCTGCCTGAGATAAACTTGTCTGGGATAAACCCAGGATAAACCTGTCCAGGATAAAACTGGGATAAACCCACCTGAGGTAAACCTGTCTGGGATAAACCTGCCTGGGATAAACCTGTCTGAGACAAACCTGTCTGGGATAAACCCAGGATAAACCTGTCTGCAATAAACCAGGGATAAACTGGTCTGGGATAAACCTGCCTGGGATAAACTGAGATAAACCCGGGATAAATCTGCTTGAGGTAAACCTGTCTGGGATAGATTTGTCTGGATAAATCTGACTGGGATAAACCCAAGATAAAACTGACCAGGATAAACCTGTTTGAGATAAACTCGGGATAAACCTGCCTGGGATACACCTGGGATAAACCTGCCCAGGATAAACAAGCCCAGGATAATCCCACACAGTTTCTCCATCCCCCCGTTTTCCCCACGGGCCTCCCCCACAGCCGGTGATGAATCTCCAGCCCTTTCCCGTCCCTTTCCCACCCCTTTTTCCACCCCATTCCCACAACTTTCCCCACCCCTTTCCCATCTCTTTTCCATCCTTTTTTCCATCCTTTTCCCACCCCTTTCCCATCTCTTTTCTTTCACTTTTCCATCCCTTTTCCCGCCCTTTTCCATCCCTTTTTCCACCCTTTTTCCATCCCTTTTCCTGCCCTTTTCCATCCCCTTTTCCAACCTTTTTCTACCCCTTTTTCCACCTCTTTTCCACCCCTTTTCCATCCCTTTTCTACCTCTTCTTCAACCCCTTTTCCACCCTTTTTCCATCCCTGTTCCATCCCTTTTTCCAACCTTTTTCCAGCCCTTTCCCATCCATTTTCCACCCCTTTTCCATTCACTTTCCACCCCTTTTTCCATCCCTGTTCCATCCCATTTTCCAGCACTTTCCAATCCCTTTCCACCCCTTCCCATGGCGGGGGATGGGAATTCCTAATCCAAGGGTTTTGATCGGGATGGGGTCGGGATGGGATTAACCCTTCCCATGCCTGGGGGTTGGGGAGACAGGGGAGGGAGGAATCGTCTGGGGGAGGGGCAAGGGGACAGAAATGTGGCCCTGGGGGGGACAAAAATGTGACCCTGGGGGAGACATCAATGTGTGATCCTGGGGGACAGAAATTTGGCCCTGGGGACAGAAATGGGACCCTGGAGGGGACAGAAATGTCATCTTGGAGGTGACAAGAGCGTGGCCCTAAAGGGGGACGTGAAAATGTGACCCTGGGGAGAGACAGAAAGGTGGCCCTGGTGGGGACAAGAGTGTGGCCCTAAGGGGGAGACACTAAATGTGACCTTGGAGGGGACAAAAATGTGACCCTGGTGGGGACAGAAATGTGGCCCTTGAGGACACCAAAATGTGACCCTGGGGGACAGAAATGTGGCCCCATTTTTCTTTTGGTTTTTTCCCCAATAATCCCTGGATTTCCCTGATTTTTCCCCTGATTTTCCCTAATTTTTCCCTAATTTCCCCCCGATTTTCCCCCCAATTTTTCCCTAATTTTTCCCCCTTTCCCACCGGGATAACGGCTTTTCCTCCCACTCCCAGGATGAGCCCTGGGATGAGCTTCCCCCACGGCCACCCAACGCCAGGCTGGAATTTGGAGCCGCTCTGATGGATTGTAAATATTTGGGATTCGGCTGACAGGGAACATTTAATCGCTTTAAGAGGGAAAAAAAAATGGCTCAGGATCCCTGAATCCCTCGGGAATCTGCCCGGAGGCTCCTCTGAATCCCTGGATCAGCCCCTGTGGATCCCTCTGGATCCCTCAGGAATGTTTTGTGTTCCCAAATGCTGGAGGGGGCTGAGCTTGGTGTCCTGGGACTGGGACAATCCCGGCTCCGTCCTCTGCTCCATCGGGAATTGAGGCATGGAAAATGGGGCGGGGTTAAAGGGTGGAGGGATGGATCCATGGATGGAGGGATGGATGGATGGATGGATGATGGGATGGATGGATGGATGGATGGATGGATGGATGGATGGATGGGATGGATGATGGATGGATGGATGGATGGATGGATGGATGGATGGATGGATGATGGATGGATGGATGGATGGATGGATGATGGATGATGGATTGGATGATGGATGGATGGATGGATGGATGATGGATGGATGGATGATGGATGGATGGATGGATGGATGGATGGATGGATGGATGATGGATGGATGGATGGATGGATGGATGGATGGATGGAGGGATGGATGGATGGATGATGGATGGATGATGGATGGATGGATGGATGGATGGATGGATGGATGATGATGGATGATGGATGGATGAGATGGATGGATGGATGGATGGATGGATGGATGGATGGATGGATGGATGATGGATGGATGGATGAGGGATGGATGGATGGATGGATGGATGGATGGATGGATGATGGATGGATGATGGATGATGGATGGATGGATGATGGATGGATGGATGGATGGATGGATGATGGATGGGATGGATGGATGATGGATGGATGGATGGATGATGGATGGATGGATGGATGGATGGATGGATGGATGGATGGGATCAATGGATGGATGATGGATGGATGGGATGGATGATGGGATGGATCTTCTCTTCCAGGCCTCCACCCCCGCAGGTCCCAATGGGGAGGATCTGAGGTCCAGGGGATTGAGGTCCTCCATTCCCAGATCCCAAGGGAATTATAGGAGGCAAAGCTGAGATCCAGGGGATCGGGATCGTCCTTTCCCAATCCTCACAGGAAGCAAAGCCAAGATCCCAGGGGATTGGGATCCTCCTTTCCTGATCCCAAGGCAATTACAGGAGGTAAAGTCGAGATCCCACAGGATCAGAACTTTCCTCTCCCTGATCCTAAGCGAAGGACTGGAGGCAAAGCTGAGATCCCAAGGGATCGGGATCCTCCTTTCCCAATCCCAATGGAATCACAGGAGGCAAAGCTGAGATCCCAGGGGATTGGGATCCTCCTTTCCCAGTCCCCCCTCCCTCTCCACACCCTTTGGGAAGATCCCAGACACTCCCGAGCTTCCAACAGTCCTTTATTTCTCTCTCCAAGGAATCGAACCCCGCGGGACACATCGGCTTTGGCATGAGAACCAGGGAACCCTTCCCGGCGGGAATCGGGCGCCCCTGGGTGAGGAAGATGCAGAAATTCCTCCCTGGAATCATCAGGATGTGTCCCCCGAGCCTCCTCTCTGATGGATATTTCTGGAATTCCACGGATAGAGCCGTTGGTAATAAATATCCTCAGGAATCTCACAGATTTACAGCTCGAGGATCAGAAATCCATGGATTTTTTTTTCCCCTCTCTGGAAAGGTGACGGAACATCCCAAAGTCCCCCCCATGCCACCTCCAGCGCTCCAGGAGGGTCCCCCCCGCGTCCCCTCCGTGTCCCCTCCGTGTCCCCTCCATGTCCTCCAGAGGGGGCTTTGAGCGCTGGGAGGGGAAAATTCCATCCTGGAAGGGGCGGGAATGGGAAAGGAGGGAAGTTTTGCTTCCCTGTTGGGGTGGTGGTGACAGAGGTGACCCCCCAGGGGTATCCTGAGGAATTCCGGGAGTGTCCCAGGAGTGAGGGGGGTGGTGGGAAGGGCTGTGGAGGGAAGGATGGAGGCGTGCTGTCCTATCCCAGGTTTCTCTCTGAGGGAAAAGATTCCACCCCCGGAGTCCTGGTGAGGATGGGGAATGGGGATCCCGGGGGATAATTGTCCATAAAATTCCTCCCGAGGGAAAAATTTCATTCCCAGGATCCCGGTGAGGATGGAGATGGGGATCCAAGGGAAAATATCCCAAATCCCTGAGGGGAAAATTTCCATCCCTGGAGCCTTGGAGAGGATGGAGATGGGGATCCCATGGGAAAATACCCCAGATTTTCCCCAAAACACCTTCCCAGGAGGAACAGCTCTACCCCCAGAGCTTTGGAGAGGATGGAAAAGGAGATCCCATGGGAAAATATCCCGGATTATCCCCAAAAAAACCACTCTGAGGGAAATAATTCCATCCCTGGAGCCTTGGGGAGGATGGAGATGGGGATCCCATGGGGAAAATATCCCAGATTTTCCCCAAAATACCTTCCCAGGAGGAACAATTCCATCCCTAGAGCCTTGGTGAAGATGGAAATGGGGATCTCAAGGGAAAATACCCTGATTATCCCCCCAAAAAAAAACACTCGGAGGGAAATAATTCCATCCCTGGAGCCTTGGGGAGGATGGAGATGGAGATCCCATGGGAAAATATCCCCAGATTTTCCCCAAAATACCTTCCCAGGAGGAATAATTCCATCCCTGGAGCCTTGGGGAGGATGGAGGTGGGGATCCCATGGCAAAACATCCCAGATTTTCC